>VDFB02076829.1:0-279060 GCA_007258455.2 Sequoia sempervirens | reverse complement strand
AAAATTGCCTTTTGTGTAGGAGCACTGAAAATCAACGCTCCTACACATGAGATGTTGATTTACATGTAGGGGCACTAAAAATCAATGCTCCTACATTTTTTGGTACTTTGATATGCAAGAAGTGTCAAGGTATTGAAAATCAGTGCCTTGACATTTTTGGTGAAGTTCAAATATATGCTCAAGCACTGAAATTTAGCACTTGAGCATGTCTCATTCAACTCAAAAAATGCAGAGTGTAAGGGTGAGCCTTTTTTTTACCGCCTAGTCATTTGAAGGAACGAGGTACTCCGTGTAGGAGCGGTGATTTTCACCGCTCCTACATGGAGTTGGTGAAAATATTTGAAGTGTAGTAGCAGTTAAAAACACCACCTTAGCATTTGATGTTTGGTAAGACCTTGGTGTAATAGCAGTGAAATTAATCGCTTTGACATTTGGGGTGAGGTCATTGAATGTCTGAGTGCTAAAATTTATCACCTGAACACTAGGAGGAAAAGACTTCAAAACATGAAGTGTTTCAATCATAAAATTTACTAACACTACAAACTCCAACATTTTTACAGTAGGAAAGACTTGATGGGCATGAGTGAAAGATAAATAAAAACACCAAAAAGAAGACAAACAAAAACAAGGGAAAAACGCAGGGCGTGTTTGGAAAGTAAGAAGATACCCTAACAGGAAAAACACGAAGACCATGGTGAATCAAAGAAACACAAAAATAAACTACAAACCCTAAGTAGAGTGCATGTAATGAGTGTGACTTAGAGGAAGAATCGACATATCTTTCTAAAAGTAAAATAGAAAGAAATACTTTGACAAGAAAGAGAAGAAACAACACACCTGGAGAATGATGAAAACCCGAGATCAAAGCTTTAAAAAAATCCTCAAAATCGTGACCTAGCTTGGAGTTGGTAAAATTTCCATCATGCAGGGAGAAGGTGAATGGAGATTAGAAGGGTGATGATTAGATAAAAATAACTTAAAAACCTTTTAAAAAGGTCATTAAATGGATTCAAGTGACGCATTAATGATGGCACGAAGTTTGGAGGAAAAAACATGAAACATGCACTGGCGGTGAAAATCACCACTCGTTCAATTTTGGCTAAGGCAACAAAGTGTAGGAGCACTGAAAATCAGTGCTCCAACACTTGGAGTTAAATTCACCAAGGCAACATGTAGGAGCATTGATTTTCAACACTCCGACATGTTTGACAATTTTTCTAACTCCCGAAGTTTGAGAGCTGACGAAAATGCTTGTTTTGAAGATCTTCGAAAGATGGATAGGGGGGAAAACTCAAACAAACTATTTGAGGTTTTGGACCGTGCATTGAGGTGAATTGAGATTCACCTCATTTTGTGTGCTTGAACATCATGAAACTACGAAATGGACAGTTTCGTAGGGGGTTATTCGTGAATCGAGCACTGCTAGATTCCATGATAACACAAAGGAAACCTGGGTCCATCTGGAGTTGGTTGAATTATAAGGGACTTGAGGGGGAATATAGTTTCATCTTCATCCAAAAGGCTCCCTGATGGAACAAATAATGAAGCCGAATTTCGAGCAGTAATATATGGACTGAAGCTATGTTGAGAGCTTGGACTGAAAAAGATAGCCATTGAATGGGACTCGGTGTTGGTCATAAATACATTAAGAACTGGTAAGGTTAAAAATTGGAAGCTCTGAGCTTTACTTTCCAATGCCACAGATTTGATGAAGACCTTCAGAAGCTAAACGGTGAATCACATATATAGGGAGGGGAACTGTGAGGTGGACGCCTTAGCCAATGAAGGTGTGGAGGCTGAATAGAATTCAGCCCATGTGCCAATTGGATACTATAGTCTAGGCTGGAAATGGATAGATATGGCATATGGGCCCTTTCAGACAAGTAGGAGGAGGCAATGTGAGTGGGCATTCTACCATCATGGAGCATATCCATTTAAATCCATTAAATTTGAAGTGATGGATTGATCACTTGGGATGGCTCATTCAATTTGGGGAAGTGAATGAGGTACGATAGTGTAGAATGGTGGGAAGGGTGAGATACCTCCTCATTTTGGAAAGTGTACTCATTGTGCTTTCAAAGGATAAATTACATGTTTGTTCACTACCTACCTCGGGAATACTCAAACGAAGGGTATTGAGCCTTGTGTGAAATCAATGGTCAATCACAACGAATTATCTAGACTTAATCGAGAGTACGCAAAGGTTTTAATACAAACAACTGAGGTCATTAATGAAGAACATTGAATGAATTTCTATATATTTGATATCAAGGATGGGAATTGGCGACAGATCATGGACACACCGATTAAGTTGAAGAGCTCCAAGAAGGAGGCAACTTTCTTAGGATACGCCTGAAGAATATTTGCCTCAATAAGGACATTTTGTGCCTAGAAGCAATGAGGATGGTGCTTGGGAGAAACTTTTGTTTTTTGCATAATCGCACAAGGGCTAACTCAGATATCTCCTCTCGGTTTCTAGCCTCTCTCTTAGATTTGAGCTTTTTGAAGGAGAGATGTATGTTGCTTTTGTGTTCTATGTTCAAAGGATCGATTTTGGTGGATGACATTGATATAGTTGTGGTAGCTATGCTAGGAGTCAGAATCCCATGGCCGACTGACATGCTTCGAATGTTCCAGTAGGGGGTGGAGGTTGAGTGGCACCCATTTATCCTCAATCTGAATGAGAATGAGCTACGATAGCACAGGAACTAGGTCACCATAGGATACAACTTTTTATGTCAAAGGATGGGTCTGGACGAGGTAGCCAATTTCCAATAAATCCAAGCATTTGCAAAACTGGTGGGGTTTGGCCATTTCTATGAAGATGATTAATGGATTGGATGAGGGGGGATTTTGTTTTGTCTGGTGTATTTATGCTAATTTTTGTGTAAACATCTATGTAAATGGGGTAGATTTTTCTGGCTCAAGGCCAATTTTTGGTTTTGTTTCCTAGACCCATCATGGTGGTGGGCTAAATCGATGTAATATTTTGATCATATTAATATAAAGCATGTAGCTTCGGCTGTGTATTACGTATCAAAAAAAAAGAACCCAAGTGGATGGTGGAGATGTAGCTACTATAATTTTCTTGTCTTTTTCTTTCCCCTTGATATTATCTTTTTCCTTAAAAGAACTCTCCTATGAAGAATTGCATTGCACTATATCAATAATACTAGTGTTGTTCTTCTCTAGACTATGTGTCAAGTGGTCAATTTGTTTCTTTAGATGCTTGTGTTATCATTACTAGACCTTTTACAATAGGCATATTTGACCTTGTCTTTATTAGAATTGACACCTGTAGAATATGAGGTGTTTGAAGTTACTTTGGAGGTAGTGGGATTTTTTATCCTTTTTCTCCTTATTGTCCCTATTTTTCTAGTTTTAATCCTTATTAACTTATTTTTTTTGTTATTTTATGTCTTCATTAGTAACCTATCTACATTAGCTTATATTTATCTTTGATGAGAGAAGTGGCAAAGTCATCTAAAGATGACATTATGAATTGAGCTCCTAGGGCACCCTCTATAGCATAAAAGGTAGAAACAAAGACTAAATAGTTAGTACCAAGTTTACAAAGGATTCTAGGATCAATGGGGTGTCTTATTTTTCAATTCTATACTATTTTAAATATAATTTCCATGATTTTAAATTGGTGAAGAAGTCATGAATAGTGTCAAAACTACTAGGAATTAAAATAATGAATTTATTTTACAAATAGTACCTCTTTTATGCAAAAGAAATATGGAAATTGTTTTGTGATGAGCAAAAAATTTGGGGAACTCTGGGGAAATTAAATGGAAAATAATTCTTATGGGATTTGATAATAAATTGGATAAAGCTTATAACATGTTTTGGATATGTCTCTCAAATGAAATTTTATGGATTATTTGGAAGGCAAGAAATGAGTTAAGTATAAAGGGATTATAAGGGTGCTTACTAAGTCTACAAAAAGACTCATATTTCATAATGTGGTCATACAAGTTACTATCACAATGGAGATTTCCAAAAAAAAATCCTGAGATTGTTGAAGGATGAAATAGTACTAGTCAATCAAAAATAAATCAACTATGGCCACACCTAGCAATATAACCAGCCTAATGCATCCATATTCCTAAAGGCACTAAAAGAATTCTAGGAGTTCAATGAAAAATAGAAGAAAAAAGGGAGAACCAAAGGGTTGGAGGACCCAGGTTTCACACCAATGAAGACTATGTTACAGAAGAGGTCAGATCCAATGATGAACTTATAGCTATTGAAACTCTTCAAGGCTGGAGGGACTTGGAATCCTACAGTGAGAGTCATAATTTTTGAGAAGGATGGTAGGATAATGCTATGATAGAGGTATTTTATATAAATTTTAATATTGTAAGTTGTTGCAGTTTGTACAAACAATATATATGTAAACAGTATCTAAATCATGTATATATATGTAAACAAGACATGGGTAATATATATCTAAGACAACATGTAGACATGTAGATAGAATATAGGGTTGATATAGTATTTATATGTATCTATGATCAAACAATGTATGTGACTGATATGGTCCATTTTGTGACTATACTATATTTAATACAAAAAAATAGTGACCTCTCATAACATCCTAAACCCCCAAAAACTAACCAACTTAGTCCAATTTTAGTTGGGTTAATCTAAGGACTTAACATAAAATAGAAGGTAAGGAGATACAAATAAACACAACAATCTATTGTCCTCATCACATTTGTAAAACTATTTTATTTTATCTATATCTTCTACAAAATTTATTTATGTACCCATAGTTATTCTAAATAATCATTTTAATTTTAACAAGATTAACATTTTAGATTTCCATTCATAATATTTGCATAGTGTAAGTAGATAAATTGATAATAATTGCAAAATGTGGAAAAAAGTACAAAAATATAAAAAATCAAGAGAGCATATGACAACCTAATGTTACTAGTTGTTGAAATGACTCCCCCAACAATGATAATGTTTGGAACTTTATGATTAATATGATATACAATACAAATACCAAATTTTTTATAGGTTTATAAGACTCGACAATGATTAAAATACTAAAAGCATAGTTCAAGTATAGAACAAGAAGTAGAGAGCACTAGTGTGAAGTATATTGTAAAATATGCACTTTCAATAACTATGATCAAGAAAGGAGTTTTTTTGTACAAGATATGACCCTTCAAATGTCTTCAAATGAGTAGTACATAGAAAAACTTGTGAGAAAACTTGGTTTATAGAAAATTGGAGCATCAAATTAGAAAATAAATCACAATATTGTGAAGAGCACCAAAATTTTCCCTATTTCAAAATTATACTAAAAAAAATATTGTGTGTCAAGTAATGATCTCCCAAAATTGTGTTACATCACTAAAAAATACACTAGGATGGGTGCATACTGGTTGTAGTTGCAATGTCAATGGGGTGTGTCATTGGTTGTGGTGGCTCATAGGTAATGTTCTAGCGCTAATTGGGTGGCAAATGAATTGAGAATTGGTTAAGCACCGAGGGATTGATAGGCTCACAAAGAGTGTAGTGTTGGTGACCCAAGAATGGAGTTTGGCTTTCAAAGTGGTGTCTAAGGTGACATGTCAAGAATTACATAGGAAAAATTATGGTCACGATCAAGATTGGGTTGACAAGGTTGAGCCCATTTCACCTACAACCTAAAAAAGGGCCACCTAACGTCTAAATCTAGATCGTGATCCTTATTCTAAAAGGGGTTACATGCCTTATGATTTTTTATTTTTTATTATTTTTAAGTACTATTTGTACACCTATTTAGGGAGGCCATACAATATTTCTAGCTAAAAAAATTGCTTCAAATACTCTCATCGCCAAAATCAACAAACTTTATATAAAAATAGAATTTGTGGGCCTTCTAAATAAAAGGACATGGTCTATTTGGCACAAAAGCATCCAAAAAACCAGTTAATTACCTAAGCCCGTATTCAAACCCTTTAATACAAATAGGATTCCCAAAAAAAAAAAAATTGGTGAAATGAAAGACAAACTTTCACTTTCTTGAGCCTCCTACACACAATGGAATAGCTAAAAAGATTGCCCAAATTCTCAAAAGTTGTAAACACCCAAATCCAAAAAATAGGTGTAAACCCTAGATATGTTAGTTTTTCTTGTCAAAACTTTTTTATTCTTTAGATCATTCAAAGATACAATAGAAGGTAATATCGAGTTTTAAGGAAATTTACATATAAATAGATTAACCCCCCCCCCCCTCCCCCACCCCCAAATCTCTTAAAACTAGAAACAAAGTACTCTATACTAGCACACCAAGCTTTAATACCATGATTGATTAAGAAAAAAACTAAAGCTACCCAAAACCTAGTACAATAAAGTAGATCAAGTAAAAATATTCTTAGCTATGATATGAAATCAAAATAGTATAATATAGTTAATTCTCACAATAAGCATAATATCATTATTTGAGTTCACAATAACATGAATGAATACATAATAGAGGAGTGGATATATATATAGGAGAGAGGGGAGACAAGACCTACTAATGAGAAAAGTAACTCAAACTACCCAAAAATTTGTGGGAGTTACACTCATGAAAATATTCCATATACCCTTATTTTTCTCTCATTACAACTAAGCAAGCTAAATTAAATGTGCAAGAAATAACATAATATTCAAATTATGAAAATAAAAAACCCACACTACTAGAAGCTTAGAGTTATCTTTTTTTATTGAAGTTAAAAAAATGAGGATTTTGAAAGGGCCTCCACCCTTTTACAAGCTAACCAAACATGAACATAAAGAAAATAACTAAGCAACAACCAAATTGCAATATAAGAATAACACTAAACATAAGAGAGACAACCCCACTAGCAACCAAGAGGATAAAAAAAGACTAGTACCAAAAAGGCCAATACTTGCAAAGAGCACAAAAGTCCCTCAAAAAATTAGAGTTATCTTTGATGTTATACAACCACATGAAAAAGAGAAGATATTGTATTTTAAAATAAATATTGAGTGGGAAAGTGCACATGTTGAAGAAGAAGGTTTTTAATGAAATTTTAGAGGAAGAACAATATTAACCTCTAACCACACCTTTGAGAAGGTCCACAAGGTAATGAAAATAAGTTGACATGTATTTCCCATCAATTTTTTGTTATATGTATATTCTTTATCTTGTATTGACAATGAACCTAGATATGTGAAGAAAGCTCTTTCTTTGAAGGACATGTAGGAGGAAATGATGTTCTTAGATATATGTGACATAAAATCTATTGTTTTGCATGAAAGAAGGAATCCCATTAGATGAAATTTATTTTTAGTAGCATGAGTCCTAGATGAAGAGCCATGTAGAAGGAGATGATGTCCAAGTTGGACTATGTGAGACACTTGAGGGAAGTAATCTCATTGGATGTAAGTGGGAATTAAAAATATTTTCATAGTAGATAGATAGTTGGAGTGTTACAAAGCAACATTAGTGGCAAAAGGTTAATCTCAGGTTGAGGGGGTTGATTTTAGTGAAATTCTCTCCTAATTTAAAACTAACCTCTATTAAATTTATACTTTGTGTTATTATTTATCATGATTAGAGGTAGAATGAATGGATGTTAAAGCTACCTTTTTAATGGGTATTTTGAAGAGGAAAACTTCACGAGAGATTTTGGTGGTTTTTTGGTAAATTTTTTTATGAAAGAATAGTTTTCAAGTTAAATTAGTCTTTGTATAGTCTAAATTAGACACCTTAGATGTGGTATTAGAAGCTTGATGCTTTCACAATGCAAATTGGGTTTGCAAAGAATTATATTTATCATTGTTTTTGTTTGAAATTAATTGATGGTCAATTGTTAATAATTATCTTTGTATTTTAATGGCATGTTGTTTGACATGTTCATTGGAAACATCAAGGGGATGAATAGGGAGTTCAAAACTTAGCCTTTTGGTATATTTAACATAAAATATTTTGGGGCTAAAAATTACATCTTCGACATTGGGATCAACTAGGATTGGATTGACATAAAGATTTTTCTTAGTCAAACTAAGTATATTGAGATTGTTTTGTTGAAAACAAAGTGAAGCAAAGTTGTAATATTAACTTATGAATGTGTTTGAAAACTAAAAATTATATTAATTAGATTGAGATTTGTAGACGCATAAAAATGTCCTCTTAATCATTTTTATCCATTGCATATTTTAATTGATCATTTGCATAATCATATCTCCATTAAACTATTAAAATATTATAAGCATTTATTCATAACCATAATCCATTTACATATTGGCTCAAATTGGATCAAACCAAAGGATATAGGAAAGTGTGGTTGGAGGGAGACTCTCTAAATATCATAAATAATTTGAAAAATTGCATGCCTCCCTCTTGGACTATTGATTCATTAATAAGGGACTCGATAGATATTTTGAAATATTTTGATGATTATTACATATCACACATCTTAAGAGAAGGTAATGGGCTAGCGAACATTTTCGCTAACATTGGAGTTAAAGAGTTTAGGGAATGGGGTTTGAATGGCCCTCTTCCTATAGAGGTTATTGCTACTATGAACCATGATAACTAATTTTAATTTGATTAACTTCTCATTATGGTTGGCGGCGTGCATGCCTTTCCTCACGTGGCTGATTATTATGAGAAAGGATGGTGTGCAAGATTTGAATCAAGTGATCGATACGGGAGCTGGGTATCATAGGAAACAAAACTCTATGGTCTTTATTTTCCCCTGCTTCAACTCTAGCCTCACACGGATTCTGGGTGGTCTTTGTATTGTTTTCTAGAGTCTTCTATGTTCTGAGCTTGGAGCCCTCAAGCTAGTTACCTCTACTAATTGTGGCGATATGGGTGGAGATATAAATCACACCAAACCCTCCTCATGTGAAGTTGCTAGGAAGAGGAAGGAGGTCTGGCAAGTGCTGGAGAAGGGAGGGTTAACTCCCTACTTGGAGACATTACATGGTAATAATCCTTAGGTAATGACACTTTTTGTTAAAGGATGGAATGACAGAGTGCTCAAGCTTTATGGGACAAAATTTGAGGTTAATGAAGAATTTATTGCTGGTATTATTGGCCTAGCTATGGACGACATGAAAGTCTTTAGGGATAAAAAGGAGGCGCAAACCGCTACGAAAATATTTTTCAAAGATGATGAAGAGAAGGCTTTGAGGATTGCTAGGAGTAGAGGATATCAGAGAAGTTCTCTTAAGGAATTATGGGGGGATGTTGCAGAAAAATTAATGCGCTACATTACATTGGAAGGCCAATATTCAACGATTAATGCATACCATTTCATCCTACTTAATCACTTCTGACACAAGAAGAGGGTTTCTTTCCCGTTTTATCTTCTGATGTCTCTTGATTTGGGTCTTAAAGATCACAAGAAAAACCCAAAAAATATCATCTTGCATGTAGGGTTAATTCTTCTCATCTTTGATTATGCGAAGAATTTTGAGGTTGCTAAACCTATGATCACCCCGAAGGGTAAACAATCCAAACCTGCTGAGGAGTATGAGACTGCTTCTAAAGAGGAACCAACCAGCAAAAAAGTCAAGAAAAGGAAATTGATTTTGGAAAAAGAGTCAGAGTCGGAGGAGGATGTGGATTTCGTTCTTGATTCTCTTACTTCTCTGGAGGGGGGTCCACATTCCCCTACTATGGGAAAGATGAAAAAATGGGAACCATGTGCTAGTGAGGGTTATTTGACTTGTAGTAAAGAAGTGGTTGTTGATGTGTCGAGTAGGGGTCTGAAGGTGAATAATGATCTGTATGGTGAGGCCTCCTCGCCACCCCCTGTTGCCAAGCAGAAGAAGGATTTGGTTGAAGGAAGCAGGAAGAAACGGGTTTTGAGGATTGTGAGCCAAATTCTAGAGAAGGACCTTCCTCTCACTATTGTGGGTGGCCTCTTTGTTGATGATTCCCCTAGTGTCAAGCCGGTTATGCAGTGAAAAGATAAGTTTGGGGATGTTGTTGTTGTTGTGGAAACCTAGGATGTGGATTTCAAGAGGATTAAGAAGAGAAAGGTGGTGGTGGAGGAAATTGTGAGCTCCATCTCCAAACTTAAGTCTTCGGTTGTTGTTGAAAAAGGTAAGGACACCCCTGCTGGTTAGGATAGGGTTAGTTCCTCTAAGGAGGAAGATGCTTTGGGGAAAGGGGTTTTTAATATTGATAGAGAAGATTTGTCTGATGTGCTTGGAACTGCTCGTGAGGGTTCCATTGTCTTGTTTAAGCTTTTTAAATGGTTTTTTATGAACTCAATAAAACTAATGTTAGAGTCAAGGGAGTGGTTAGTAAGGCTGAAGGGTCCTCTATCTAGAATCAGATAGATGACTTGTTTGACTCCTTAAATACTGTGGTGGACACTGTTGCGGAGGAAACTCTCAAAATGAAACAGAATCTTGAAGGAAGAATCCTCACCCTTGAGGATCAAATGGTGAAAATTTGGGATACTGTGATGAGAGGAGGGGAGATATATAAATCTACTGGTAAATATGATTCTACTACTATTACTTCTCTTGTGTTAGTGCTAAGAAGCGTAAAGATAGTGCTCATGTTAAAGAGGTTGTTGTTGCTGGTAAGCTAATGGAGGAGGAAGGTGATGCTGGGAAGGGTGGTGAGAAAGGTATTGTTTTGATTTCAGAGGTAAATACAGATGGACCTGGAACCAGGATTTAGGAACAAAACTAAAGCTCATGTTGGGGCATCTGGGAAGGAAATTTTTGATCTTTTTGATGATGCACAGAAGGTTGTGGCTAGCGACGTGGAGGCGGCGGATATTTTGAAAAGCATGTAGTGTTGTTGGTGGGTTCCTCCTTTTTGGCTGACTTTTTGCTAATGGGTCGTCGTTGTTGGGCTATTTTTTGGCTTAATGTTGTTATCTTTTATTTCAACTGCTTTCTGATGTAAAGGGTTTTGGGCCCCTTCAAAACTTGTATTTTACCTCTAATCAAAAACCATAATCCATTTACATAATTATTTAGTCATTTATCCATTATTTATCCATTTGCATATTTCATTATCCATTTCATAAATATTTATCATTTCATTAATCATCAGCATATTCATAAATCATTTAACCATTTCATAAATCTTTAATTCATCCATTTCATTAATCATTAATCTATAATTGCTTAAATACATCCATTACACATGCATAATCATTATACTCGTACATTAAATATTTCCATTCATCAAAATATTCATATGCATATCTTTTATACATCCATTTGCATAAATCATTTCACTTTGACCATTTGCATGATTTTCCATTTGCATTAATCATTAAAATGCATTCATATATTTCATTAAATAATTTAAAATCCATAAATCAACTTCCATGAAATTAGCTCAAAATTGCACATTTTGAGCTTCCAAACATGAATCATGAAATAAATCACTTCACTCATTTATCATTTTCACATTATGCATTCATCTATAAAAATCCTTTTCTTCTCACCAAAAAAAAAACATACATTGAATTCTAATCATACATTATCAATCTTCTTTTATGTTCATCATAGCTTCTTGTTGCACTTGTGCTCATAAAAATTTGAGAGCATCAATGCATAAATCAAGATCATGGTGAAATAGGAAAACAATGGAGCTGATTTTATTTTGATTACATGTGGTTTGATTTTTCATAGTTTAATTTCATTTTACATGTGTTTTCATTTAAGAAAGGCTTCGTTGGAGTTATTCTAGAATTTTGATTTGAATTTATTGATTAAATCATTTAGTTTTTAGTTTTCAGCATAAACAAGATTATGTGTGATTTCACATACAAAACTAAGATAAAAATTAACAAACCATATATAACCAAATTTACGTGGAGAAACCATTTAAAAAAAAAACTCCACATGAGAAAGAGGGAAAGAATATTATTAATCTTCAAAGAGACCTATACAATAATACTCTTCATTGATATTCCCTAATTAATCCAACAACACCTGGATACTTGCAATTCAACATATGAAAGTAATATGCCACAACTCCAATTTATAGAAAATTATGGGAGGGAAAGCCACAGTGGTAACCTAAAATAATAGGCAAATACCACTTGCAAAAATCCACACCTAGCTTTTGGAAAACCAATAGACATGATAAAATATTGAATTCCCTTTATATGACTTCTCACATGGGTGCCTAGCCCATAGCCCATCAAGATTGAAACTTCTCGGTGCTCTTTGACTCCCCGATGGAACATGAACCCTAGATACCAAACACCTCCTCCACTTGGGCACCCAAAGCATGGCCTTTCACCTTCCATAAGTGGATGCCTAAGAGGGATATTTTTTCATTACGTTATGTAACTCCCATTGACATTTAATCACCTCTTTAAAATATAATTATAATATGTAAATATTTAGTGCTTTTCTCTCATGTACCCAATAACACATTCCAAGGAATGTGGAGACATAAATGGTATAGGAATACAAGGTTAATGCCACATTTTCCTAACATGTTTTGCAATTGTTTTCTATGTAGGACTACAAGCTAGTGTGAATTCCTTTACCTATTAGTTTTTTATTATCTTTTATAGATTAGTTTCCTATGTTGGATGATGATTTTGATAGTATGTATAATTTGGCTCATACTAGGCTAGAACTAGCCTATTATTTTGTATGGTTTGTACAAGACCAATTTTTTCTATGGTAGTGGGATTTCTTAGTATGTTTATGTATAAAACTAGTAAATAATATTGAAATTATATGAAAATGGTTTTCATATATTTATGATGGAATTTCAATAATTTTATTTGTTATTATGGGATTTGATGATGTGAGCAAACTAATTGATAGACATGGATTTGTAGATTTATACTAGGACAGTGATTTGGACAATAGGAGGTCCATGAGTGGTTATGTGTTCACTTCGTTTGGGGGTAAATGTAGCTATATGAATAAGATGAAATATAAGACTTCCTTGTTTACCATAGAAATATAGTATATGGTTGCTACATATTCTTATGAGGCAATACATTTATAGAGGTTGTTCTCAAGCATTGGATTTAAGTGCAGGAAATTTTAAATTAGATGTGACAACCATAGTGCTATTTATTTGGAAAAGGATTTGATGTGCCATTCTCATATTAAGCAAATATATATATAATATCACTTTATTCACAAGATGGTTGAGGATGGTAGAGTCATGATATAAAAGGTTGACACTTTAGATAATGTTATATATTATTTCACTAAGATAATGAGTATGAATAAGTTTTATTTGTGGAGAGAGGCTATGGGCCTTTCAATCACCCACACTTTGTCTATTTTGTGTTCCCTATTATTTCATTGCAATGCAAATATAATGTAAGAAAATATTAGGATTTAGTGTGATATTAACCTTGCAATCTTATGCGTAACATATGTGTTCTTCGAACTTCTTAGAATATCTACTTGGACACCAATGAGAAGTTGAGATATTGTTTTGTTAGGTATATGATGTTTCCACAATCCATAAATCATGAATTTGAGTTCTTATAGTTTAAACTATTTGTTTTCAGGTCACACTAGAGTGGTCCATCATTATGATGAAGAGAGAAAATCACATCTAGTTTGAACCAAGTGATAGATCATGTTATATGATAAAAAAAATGTTGATGACAAAAAAATATAAATAGTTTAAATTAGAAGCACTCATATTCAATATTATTTTATTATTATTACTCTAAGGGCTTAGAATATTGATTATAAGTGATAATTGAATAGTGGGTTGTTGAGAAATTTGAACGATGGGAATTATAGTCATCATCATAAGATTAATTTACTACCTTCCTCATGGAATGCTTGAGAGACACTCATTGTTGTAGTCATGGGCAAAGGATCTAATGAAGGATTATCCAACCATGTAACCAATAAATAATTATATAAAAAAATAATTAAACAATAATAGGATCTTTATTAATACATGGCAATGAATGATTTACAATGTGCCACAATGGGCTTCTAACATGCTCTAGTCCATAGTTGTTTATTTACATATGAGCACAATTATGCCAAAATAGAAAAAATTAAATGGCAATATGATACAATGTCAATGCTAAGCCAGAAGCCTTCACAAATTGACTTAATTACCTTTAAATGATCATGAGAAATGTTTATATACAAGATTCTAGAATTAGGATTGACTTCAGTTGTCCATAAGGAGATATAAAATTCAATGCTAAGTGTAACACGTAGTCAAATCAAGCATGCAAAGTATTTTAACAAAATAAACACATTGATGATAAATCAATGAATCTCAATATAATTCATACCATAAGATATCTTATGTTTAATAAATCTATAAATGTGTTTTGTTACTGCACACTTTATAAAGGTGTCACAAGGCTCGAGCAATGAAAATAGACATTATTTTTTTATGCCCAATAGTAAGTTAAAAATTGGAGTATGCCTATGTGGTGTTCCAAATATCTTGAAAATGGGATGTGACATAGACTCTATGTAGAACATGTACTCCAAATTATGAGGTGAAATGTGCATGCATGTTAAGATATGATAGGATTTTTAGTGCTAGGACGATGACTGGAATGTTATTGAAAACGTAGAAACAAACAAATAAAGTAAACTAAAATATTTTTAGGCGATGCAATATTGCTCTTACACCTTAGGATGCTCCTACATCATTTATGTGATAATGGTACATCTTTATCATCATGGAAAGACCCTTATGTGTTATGTTCTTCATCATGGAGTGCTAGGGGGTTATTACGCTTCAATAAGGTCAAACTTGTTTGTGGTGATTACTTTTTTTCTTGAATACCTGATTCAATAAATCATGGTAGCATTCATTTTTGCTAGTGTAGGTAATGCTCACCTAGTTTTGAGCCCATGGTTTTATTCTCTAACTTTAGATATCAATTTTTAATTTCTTATTGTTCTATACATTGGAGGCTTGAGATAGAGATTATAGACACCTAAAATGCATTCATGCATTTCCATCTTGATCACAACAAATCTACCCCACATATCTACTTCTAACAGTGTTAACTCAATAAGTCTTCTAACATTAATTAAATAAGTTCAAACTAATTAATTAATTAATCTAACCTTTCTTTTAACACTAATTAAATAAATTACCTTTATTTAATCAATTAATTTAACCAATTCATTCTTTCTTCTAAAATTCTCACTTAATTGAATAAATTATATTTATTAGCCGATAGGCTACATTTAATGTGAGATTTGAACCTAAAACACGTTCCCGCCTACAAACCACTGTTGAGTCATTGGAAAACAAGTTTTAGTTGTTGTATAATGGCAAACCAACTACCATTTAATAGTAAAAGCCTCCAAAATATCATGTGAAAGCCTCCAAAATCTCACTTATCACAAAAAGCCAAATAAATATTGATTTTCCTACTAGATGGGAACATTTTATTTCCATTTGCAATGTTTTTTTGTCAATTTGATGACAACTTTCTTTTTTCATTTGTATTGCTTTATGTTTTAAATCTTTATACAAATATTTCAAAATCTTATAATACTTAATTTCTTTAAGGAAAAATCTACATTTGTCTAAGTTTATTCATTCTATTATTTAGCACTTACTATTAATTGTTTAATCTAGTCACATACAACTAAAATTTACTACACATCACATCCATAAACACCCATGCACAAACACAAACTAATTTTCTATTGCGCTAATCCTTGAACCTATTTAGGCGCAAGCGCTAGTTTAATTAAATCCATCATTTAAACATAAGGTGATGGAGCGGATGATGAGCAAGCAACGACAATGGAGCGATCGACAACACTGAGAAAGCAGGGTTTTGCAGACAGTGACGACTGGTGATCAAAGTTTTGATGCAGCTACCCAAGTCCTTTCCTCGGCGGTGCCTTTTAAACCTTCATTTCACCCACTTAAAATTGGGTTTGGAAAATATGGTGTTGCCTCCTGATCTGGCATGCACGACCCTTGTACCTAAGGCCATCAAAGCTTACAGAAGCTCCTCTAATCCTTTCCACAGTTGTAATGATTTCTGCAAGAAGCAAATTTTTATGAATGCCCCAACTCAGATCTACAGCTCAAAGAAAATTTGGAAGCAATGCATGAAAACACCTTCCTCACTCCCGAGCCCCTCCAAATTCCCCCCCCAAAAGAAAGTGGGGATTTGGCGATCACACCAGTGGCTGACCCTATTGACCACTTAGCTGATGACTGCATAAATGAAATTTTGGAGAAAGTGGGATGTAGGTCACTTGTTTTTAGGAACTTGGGGAGACGCCCCCGAGTGGAAGATTTCCAAGCATGGTGCAAAGAGATCTGGAGCAATTTAGTGTCCTCATAGGTGGATTTTTCGAACTTTGGTTTCTTTCCGGTCACCTTTCATTCTGAAGTGGATTGCAAGTAGGGGAGAGGACCCAGTAGTACCTGAGCATGTTTCAATAGTTGTGATAGTAGTTGTTTATATAATGCCCAATATTTTTATCAATATTGGACGAATAGTTGTGACTTTAAAGTTGTTAGTGTTGATGATGACTACCCATAATTAAACAAAATGTATTCCTTTGATCTAAAAAGCAACCAATCATGTGATTCCACATCGACGCTCAATAAAACATGTTGTGAATGCACAAGTATTGGTCTCACTTTTTTTTTGGGCCTTTATGGACACCTTGACAAAAAGCATGTTGATGTGGCATCATATTTGATGATGTGGCCTTGAAACCTTAGTTATAAGCAGGGGACTTGCCAAGTAAGCTGCTGTAAAAAATTGGGAGTGATTTGAAATTTCCACATCGGATAATTAGAAGCGCGAACTTAGGGTGCACAACTACTAGGTCCTCTCCCCTATGTTTTGGAACACGATTCGTGGTTTTTTGGTAAGATTTGTTTGTTTATGACACCGTGAACTCCTTTCTTGATCCTACCAATGCCGACATTTCTAAAATTTTGATCTAGCTGCGCTTGTACAACCTTCCTTTAATCATGAGAGACTTGAGTCTTAATTAAATGTTGGCTAATTGGGTTGGCAATTTTATTAAGATGTATGAGGATCCCTCATATAAGACAAAAAGATTTATCAGGGTTTGTTCAATGATAGACATATCCAAGCCTCTCACTCATAAGGTAAGAATCAATTCATCTCATGGATCATGAATGCAATATGTAAATTATGAGGGCTTACTAGAGCATTATTTCAAATGCAACCAATTTGGTCACAAAATTGTTGGATGCTCAATCAAGTCTACATCGTGCTTCTCAAAAATTAACTTTAAAAAATGAGTTCCAAAGAATGGGAGACCTAATGTTGAATTTTTTGGCAAAATCATGGGGTTTTCTTGAACAACACCTTTCTAGTCTCCTTTCACAATGTGGTTGCTAGAAATGGTTCAACTCAAGTAGGCTCACCCTACAAGGAGGCTCTTCTCTCCTTGGAGGCCAGTAAAGATTTCAAGCATGGTCTTGTGGATCCACAACACCACAATAAATCCTTGAGGTTGAGGATCACCTCCTTAATGTTTTCTCAAATGATCAAGATTTTGGACAATACGATCACATGGAGGAAGTTGATGAACTGGCATCTACTATTATTACCACCTTCACTCAAATTGCAAGCAAGATTTTGAAACCAAATGTTGGTCTACCAAGTAAACGAAAAGGAAAGAAATTTGAGGTGGAAAGACTAAGAATGGAAGCTCAGGATTCTATGGATGATGGTACATAGTGGACTATGGAAGCCCTTATTACTAGAAGCAAAAGAAAGTCTAAATAGTGATGTTGCCGCAACTTACCATAGTTATGAAATTTTGATCATGATGTATGATTGGTTAGGTGTTTTAGTTGGAAATTATCTTTTTAGTTGTCAGTTCAAAGTTCTTTGTCCTCCTTGACCTTTTCTCTCTTGGCTCCATGATACTTGTGTTTATTTTTATTTTTATTTATGACAGTGGGCCCTCATCCCACAACTTTTGAATCAAAAAATTAAAGTAAATCAATCATTCCTCGATGTTCTCCCATAAATTAAATACACAATATTTATTTAATTCCTCTAAACTCCCCCTCACATAGTTGAATAAAAAAATAATTTTAATCGACTGATTAGTCATTTGCACATTCCTCCACCACTTTGTTTAAAATAAGTAATCAATCTTGCACATGGCTCCAAGTGCAAGCTCCAAAAAGACCATTTTCAACTTTCATCCTCCTTCTCTTCTCAATCCTTGCATATGGATCAAGAGGTTCTTCCCTGCATATGGATAAACCCCATCCCTCCATTGCATGAGAAAAAATCTCATCCATTTATCACTAATATCTAAAATCTATATTTTGATCAATCCACAAGCCATTGTTAAGAAGAGAATTGGATGCAGCAAGGCCATGCTTCTGGATTGTGCAACCAACATTCATCTTCAACAATAAACAAATTATCTTGAGAACAATACTTTGTCAATAACATATTATTTGGTAAAATGTTCTTTCTTTTTAAAATTATTTTCATGTCTTTGCTCTATCAAAGGTGTAGCTAGGTATGGAATAGTAATATTTTTCCTATTGCTTTCCTCTATATTTTAGTGTTCATGTAGGTTTTATAATGTTATGCAAGTGTATTGTCATGTTGTCATAATATTGTTGGGTTTAAGAGATAGAGTGGATTGTATTGATGTTCTCTTGGTCTTAAGATTAATACAAGATCAACATCTCTTTTATGGTGGAGTTTTTTTAAAGGGCTTCTTTGCATATATCTAGTGTTTGTTATGGTTTTTTTATCTTACATACCTTTTCGTGTTCATTTTATGGTTTAACTATATATTCCTTAATTGGTTAACTAGACTTGAACACTATTAGTTTGTATTTCCATTGTATTTATTTACCTACCATCAACAATTGGTTACACAATACAACTATTATGAGACATACAACTCTATTTGCTTAGACAATATTAATTGATCATAATTTTTTAAAGATTTATAGTTTCAATTGATTATTGTGAAAGAATCATAATTATACAATGGGAGATTCACATACAGTTGAGGATGAGATTTTATTGCTTACTATCCTTCCTTGCTTACATGTTATTATTGCTTTTATATTTGCCTTTAGATGATCCTACATCGTGTCTTAATAGTTGTATCTTATGGGTTATGTTAAATTATTTATGATATTTCCATGTGTCTACTTTATATGATACATGTTTAAGCCTACATGATTGCATTATACCTAACATGACTTGGTGCTTACATGATATATCTATGGTTATTTTCTTCTTTAGATCCTCTTAATTAGGCACAATATTGGCAATAACATTAAGAGTGTGTTCACTCCCTTTTCTCCATGTATGTGGATGGTAACATATTGATATATGTTCTTAAAATTCTGATTATCACATGATGCTATTGATGATACTTGTTTTATGTGTTCTATTATTGATATATGTTCTTAATACAACTCTTATCCTTTCTTCCAATTCCTTGCATCTCTATATGCAACCAATTAAAGGGCATGCAACATTACTAGTTATGTTACTAATAATATTTTATGAATATAGTTATAGTGATTCCCCAAGGGTTTTGCACTAAATTCTCATGGTCACTATGACCCGAGGGAAACCCTATACCAAGAATGTTTGGTTACAATAGCTTGTTGGAATTCTTACACCATCTTTCAATATTAAAATCATGGTTATAGTGGCTCGTTGAGGGATTTTACACTTCTCCTTTTATGATTATAACATTTGGCTTCATGTCACATGTTCATGGCTTCACACCATCTTGACTTCATGGTTTCATGACATCCTGGATTCATGCAACCATTATATTTTTTAAATTTTGTTAGTTACTTTGAGATTGTTGACATCATAAATCAACTATGTTATTTCATATCTTTCAAATGATACTCATTGAATACCTTTTAATTTTGTAGGGTTTCTATGGAGTATTGATTGTAAGTGTTAGGAAAGGTGTCTCAACATTGCTCATAATGTTAAGATTACAATTTTCTTTTTATTTTAAGGATATAAAACAAAAAGCTCAACTTTTAGGCTATATAGGTCATGTTTGGCCAAAATATATTTTTAAAGTTATTTGGAAAATCCATTAATGCTCAACACATAGACCACTTTGAGCTCTATGGTTTAACAAAAATCTCCCAATTAACCTACCAAATCAAAAGTCATGGCCATCAAAAGCTAGGCCTGCCCCATTGGAAATATAAAAACATCTATGACACATAAAAGAGTTGTAAGAGGGAGTTGCACTTGTTGACCAACTTATGGTGTATGTTATGGCATATCACAAAACATCTTTGAATGGGGATAATGGAGCACCCAATTTGGTGAGTGAACAATGATGAACTTATGGCAAGTGGAAGGAATATGTTTTGTTTTAGCATATGGACTCACTTCGATATTTGGGTGGTTTTAGCTCATAGTTTCCTAATTACCATTTGATGGTTTCATGTATTTTCTCACCCATTTTATTAGGTACTTGAGATGGAGATTTTAATAGTGAGTTTTGTAGGTACTCTTATGTTTCCAAACTTACTCCAAATCTCTATTTGGTAATACCCCTATAAAGACTTAGACATTGCAAGTGCATTATAACTTTTGATTACTAAATAATATATTGATTTTCTTTGGAATGTGGGATTTTTTATCTTAAAATAGTTTTCCCCATAAATCATTATCTTATCTAGTAAATTTATTATTTATTTATTTTCTTATAATTGTATGATTGGTTTATTCTTTGCACATACCTCTCCTCATAGATTGGAGAAAGTATATTACACTCCTTTGCTTCCTTTCATTTCATATTATAACTTGGTCACCTCATAATAGGTTTTTGTACTAATCTTGGATTGAGTAAGAGATTGCACAAAAGGACATCTTGTTGTATCAAAAATAACAAGCACATCAAGGGTAAAAATTGAGAAGATCATTGAAATAAAGGAAAATAGTTCACCAAAATGAAATGGTGAAAAATATGAGGTATGAGGGTGTTAAAAGGACCCATTTTCCCATTTCATTCAAAATGTATGCTATAAAATGCAAATGAAGAATAGTAATCAAAAGGCAGATTTGCAAAGGGGAAAACAATGTGTACCTTTCACGAAAAGTCACCTTTTGAAGCTCGTTGAGGACTCATTTTCCCTATGGCGAATGGGTCTTGGCTAGGGTTTCTGAAAAATGCTTTTTGGGTTCTTCTGCTAGGTTTGCACTCCCAAATTCCAAGTGTTCATTGTTAGACAACTGGAAATAAAATCTATAGAAGAGTTTTCATGATTTGAAAACTTTTCTTGCAACTTTGACAACTTTGCAACTTTCTTCAATTGTTCTCTTCAAAGGATCTTCAACCTAAAATCTGCAATCACACATCAAAGAGAGAAAAAATGTTGTTTGTTAGGGAATGGGGGTTTTCCTTGGTCAAACCCCATTTTGGTAATTAAACCTTGAAATGAAATCAAATAGCATGAAGGAATGATGAATGAACAAATCAATATAACAACTCACCAAACCTTATTTGAAACCTTGGATAACAAATTTGCAAACTAGCATGAAGTGGCTTCAATGAATGCAAATCTTGATCATGAAACTTGATGTGAAATAATGCCTTTGATATGCTCAAATAGATCTTGAACACCATATCACCATATTAGCTCAAACAACATGCATGATGCAAGAAATATTTGACATGATGATAAAAATCTTGATTGTTGCCATAATCTTCTATAAATTTGCCCTTGAAATGCCTTGAAAATGCTCTTGAATTTCTCTCTTGATCATAAACTTGTTATTAGGACTTGAAGACTTGAAAATCTAGGTGAAACTAAGTGAAATAACCTTATATTTATACATATCTTAAGATTAATTCCCGCAATTCAAATATCACAAGCCAACATTGAATTATAGATTTGAAATCATTCGAAAACATATTTAAAAGGGGGGTCCTAGGTCTAAGTGGGGCCCATTCACCATAGGGCAAGTGGGTCCTAAGACACTTACCTAGGACACACATTACTTAGTGTTAAACATTATGTTAAATTAGGGTCATAGGTCCAAGTGAGGACCCATTCGCCCTGTGGAGAATGGGTCCTAGATCACTTACCTAGGACATTGTTGTGAAATGGAATTTATGAATGTTGGGTTTTATCCTTCAGAATTTGCATTTAACTAGGCTTGGATTTGAATTAAAGGGGCCAATTACGGAAAATTAACCTCAATCAATTAATAAAGCCCTAGATTAATGTGAAAGTGTAAAGGTACACCTTACAACACCAAAAATAAGGCACAATTAAGTCCATTTAATTTAAAAGGGCCCTAAACTTAATGTGAATATGAAAAACATATTACAACACTAAATTAAGGCATCATTAAGCCCATTTTATTAATAATTATTTCCAAATAAAGTGTGAAAAAGGGATACTTTTTCCTACACTACAATCACATACACAAACTTTGAGATCTAGAAGCTCAAGATGGAGGATGTGCTCATAGACAAAGAGCTAAGAGTTGTACTTAATTGAGACCAAAATTTATGCTACGCCATGGGAATATTATAACAAAATGGGCAAAAAGGTAAATGGTTTTTGTATTGTTGAATGTACATGAAGAATCCATTACTATAGATCTCTAAAAGAAGTTGGATGAGATTTATTAGGCTAAATCCCTAGTAATTAGAATTTTACTAAGAAGTAATTATACTTTGAGATGGAGGATGGTGGTTCTATGGTTGAGCACCTAAATCTTTCAACATGAATATTACCTAACTACACTCCATTGGAGTGAAGATGGAGGAGGAAGCCTATTGCATGAATTTTTTATGCTCCTTTCCAAACTCATGGGATCACTTGATGATGGAAGTTGAGAGTACCACCTCTAAATTCAAAATGGATGAGGTAGTTTCATCATTGATTTTAGAAGAGATGTAGAGAAAAACTCACAAATTAGCCAAGAGGCCCTAGTTATTTGAGGAAGATCATAAGAGAAAGGTAAGATGAAGGAAAATTCTAGGTCCAAAGCCCATGGGAGATCTAAATTTCCTAGTAGACTGGGGGAAAATGTTGGAATTGTGACAAACCTTACCAATTTAGAAGAGACTGCAAGGGGGAGAAAAAGAAGGATAAGAGTGTTTATAATTATGAGTCAACAAATTCCTCCTAGGATGATGGTGATGCCTTTGTCATGAACTTAGCTAAACACGTATTGAATGATGCATGGTTGATGGAATTTGGTCCTATTTTTATATGGCCTCATATCAAGGTTGTTTCTCAAAATGTGAAGAATATGATGGTGGGAAGGTGTGCCTTAGAGATGACTCATTTGAATATTGTTGGTTGTGGAAGGTTCCCGATTCAATTGCTTAATGGATGAGTGAAGGGGTTCAATGGTGTATTTCATATCCTTGGTTTGGCATGAAAACTACTTTTTATAAGTAAACTTAATGATTTAGGTGTGGGTTATTTTTTGGAGTGGCTGGTGCAAGATGGTGAGATAGGCTATGGTGCTTGGTAAGGGTGTACATATAGGCACTCTAATTTAGTTGAATGCATGCACATTGTGGTGTAATAAATTATATTACTTTAGTGAAGAGATCTATAAATATACACCCTCACTGTTGGAACCAACATCAAAGAGAAGTATTGCATCCACTTTCGATGGCCATGATTTTTAGGTACCCATGGGTTTTCATGCTTTGGAAAGTAATCTACTAGCTAAGAAGATAGTGTTATGACACCATAGGATGGGCCTCATAGGTGAGAAGGGTCTAAGGGCCTTAAAAATTAAAAACCTTATTAAGGGGTTAAATGATTGTAATCTTGAATTTGATTTCTATGAGCATTGTGTATATAGAAAAAAAAAATCCACATTAAATTCTACTCTAATTCTCATAAATATTTTGAGGTGTTAGAATTAATCCATTCTAATGTATTTAGTTTTGTTAATGTTTATTCAATTTATAAATCTATATATTATGTATCTTTCATTGATGACTACAGTAAAATGGCATGGGTATATTGATTAGGAGTAAATCTAAATTATTTATCCATTTTAAAGAGTTAAGAATCTTGTAGAGATCTAGGTTGGTAGGATGATTAAAATATTTTAAAGATTGATAATGATAGTGAATATTTTTAAAAGATTTCAATCAATTCTACATGGATCATGAGATGGAGAAACACAAGTCAACACTATACACCCCTTAGTAGAATGGAGTTGAAAAAGTAATGAAATTGATGTTTATGGGGAGGGCTAGAATTATGATAAAAGGATTTGTCCTAGAACAAAAGTTTTGGGCACAAGCAATCGTCATGGCTTGTGTACCTATTTAACATGTCTCTTACATTAGAACTTATCAAGAAGAAACCTATGGAGGTCTGGTTGGGAAAAAATCCTTCATTGAGACATCTTTGGGTCTTTATTTGTGAGACATATGCATATGTGCCTAGGGAGAAGTGGTTTAAGTTAGATACAAGGATTGTAAAATGCATCTTCATTAGCTATGGTGTTAGTGCAAAAGGTGCAAACTTTGGGATCCCATGGCCAAAAATATTTGTACAATAGGAGTGTTATCTTTTGAGAAGTTAAAAATTCTTCCATTATATTATAGCTAGAGAAGGATGGAAATAAAAATGTGGTTCAATGACCCCCAAAGATTGAGAATGTTGAATCAAAATCCCACAAAGGACTTGAAAAGGAGGGGACTTAGATACTTTATAGAGTTGTAGTGTCGAAAAATGTACTCCTTTACATTTTCACACCATGTTTGGGTCCCTTAATTAATTGGAGTTAATTAAGCCTCTAATTGGCCCCATTTTGCATCTACAAGCCTAATTAATTGCAATTTTTGAAAGGGGAATTGTGATTTAATTAATGCAATTATTATTTTAACACCCCAAAATGAATAGGTCCTTACAATTTAGGTCAAGAACCATTCACCCAAGGGTGAATGGGTTCCCTTGAAGATCGCAAATTTAAATTTTAAACATGTTTTTGGCAGCATCTTAAAGTCCTAAATTCAAGTTTTAAGTGTCAGCTTGTAATGTTTAATTTTTGGGAAATTAGAAAATCACCTATAGAAGCAAGGTATTTTTATCAATTCAAACCCTAAAACTTTATGCAAGCATTAACAAGAGCTAAGATTATTGTAAAAGGTATTCAAGGGAGGATTTCTCAAGTATTTGTTGCAACATTCAATATATCAAGCATCATGTCACAGTTATCAAGCATCATGCATGTTTTTGAAGCTAACATTGTGATGTAGTTTTCAAGATTCAAGCATCAAGATCACATCATCAATCAAGCCACTTCATGCAAGATCAAGACCTTAGAGAGATGTGTTGAGTTTGAGTCCTTCAAGGGTTTCAAATCAAGGGTTTGGTGAGTTGCAACATAGCAATTGTTCATTCATCACTCCTGTCATGTTTCATTGTTTCATTTCAAGGTTTAATTACCAAAATGGTGTTTAACTAGGGCAAACCCCCATTCACCAAAAACAAACAAATTTCCCCTCATGTGTTTTGCAGATCTTAGGTTGAAGAAGGATTGAAGATCTATCAAAAAGTGCAAAATTGCAAAATTTATCTAAGTTGCAAAAGTTGTCAAGATCACATAAACTCACTTTCAAGATTTATTTCTAATTTTTTTACTGTGAAACTTGGAGGAATTGGAAGTGGGGACATAGGACCAGAGGACTGTGAAAGCAATTTTTTAACCCCTATAGCAAGACCCATTCACCCTTAGGTGAATGAGTCCCAGGAGGACACTCAACACAGGCTTTTTATCATAGGTGCATAAAATCAAGCCCTTCTCAGTTCCTCAATTTATTTATGGATTCTATCAAATTAAGGTTTAGTTTAGTGATTTCATGTGTTGCATTGCATATTTTCATTCATTTAGTATTTTTCATTCATCTCCCAAAAGTGTTGCTTCAACTGATTTATCCCCTCCTATGTCATAAGAAAAACAACAAGATCCCCACCAAGGTTGACTCACCTAAGGGCTAAAAGTCAATCTTGACCTAAGGGATCTCTTTTTCCTAATCAAATTAGAAAGATAGGTGCATCATGCATACATTCCCCCATTTCATTTTGGTGAACCTATTTTCTATGTTTCAAGAGTTTCAAAAAGGAGGTAGAATCTCCAACTTAGCTCTTGAGGCGGTCTACTTGGCATAACCAAAAACCATATATGTATAATCCTCTTTATTGGATGTTTATTTTTAATTTGATTACTAACATAGATGAGCCTATAACTATGAATGAGGCATTGCATATGGATGATTCTAAGTATTAGAGAGTGAATATAGATGAGGAGATGGTTGAATTGAAGAAAAATGACATACAAGACTTAGTACCTTTGTCTAATGGTAAAAAAATGTTGGTTATAAATGGGTCTTCAAAAGGAAGATTAGTTTTGATGGTATTGTTAAGAATTATAATGATATATTGGTTGTAAAGGGATATTCCTAGGTTAAGAGAATTGATTATGCTGATATTTTCTTTCTAGTTGTTAAATCAACATCCATAAATGATTCTTATTATCTATTGCAATAACTTTTAACTTTAACATTGAGTAGATGGATGTGAAGACAAGTTTTCTTCATTGTGATTTGAAGGAATAAATATACATGAAAACCAAAATACTATGTTGAAAAAGGTAAAAAAAATAGTTGGTAAGTTGGAGAAATATTTGTATGGTTATAAAAAATCAACTAGGATGTGGCACCAAAATATTGATTCCTTTGCATTGGGATTGAGATCTGTAAAATCTAAACAAGTTCATTTCATCTATTATAAGGGACCGTGATAATTTTTTTATTACCACATTATATGTTGATGATATGTTTCTTTTGATAATAGTAAGAACATGATTTATGAATTAAATTCTCAACTTTTAACATAGTTTGAGATGAAATAATTAGGGGCTACGAGGTTCATCTTGGGTATGGAGATTAAAAGAGATAGAAAAAACATAAATCTTTGGTTGAGTCAAAGCAACTATGTGAACTCGTTGTTGAAGAAGTTCAACATGATAACTTACAAACCATTGTATGTTCTTATTAAATGATAGGGACTAAGTTATCGATAAAGCAATTTTTGACTTATCCTAGTGAGATGGATGATATGGCTCGAGTACCTTATGCTAGTGCCATTGGGAACTTAATGTTTGTTATGATCTATACTATACCAAAAATTACCCAAGTGGTGGGAGTCTTGAGCTAATTCATGGCTAATATCAAAAGAGTGCATTAAGATCCAATGAAGAGGGCCTTTAAATATTCATGCTCGGTACATTTGAGTACTCAATTTTTCATCATGGTAATTGTATAGGGGGGTGACATATAATGACTATTCATGGATTCATGTATGTTTAGGCTAGGTTAGGGATGTTAATATAGGTGATCCAGTAGTGGATATTTTTTCACCATGTTTAGGAGTGCAATCAAGTGGATGAGTAAGAAATTTTTTGTGCTTTCTTTTTCCACCATAAAAATTGAATACATGGAAGCTACTCATGATTGTAAAGAATTAATTTTGCTAAGATATTATGTTCATATGCAAGGTTGGTTCTAGGAGCTATTATAATTCTACCTAACAATCAAAGTGCCATATGTCTAGCAAAGAACTTGACCTTTCATGAGAGAATGGAGTATACTGATTGTAACGTGCCCATTGTTCTACCCATTATTTTTACTATGCTTTACTCACAAGTTAAAGTTTATGCTACTAACATTATGAGCCATAATTCTTTTTCCTTTTCACATGAATAATAAGATGCTCATTTGAAACATAACCATTCCAAACTTTCCCATTGAATAACATAAAATCATTTCAATAATTCAACTAATGATTTCACATTACATAATTTCAGGATAATATTTTCCATATACAATTTCTCAATAAGAAAAGAGTTACATGTTTACATTCATAGCTTCTATGAGCTCATTGATAAAGATATATAAATAGAGTACAACGGTCTAGATGTCCCCAATGTTGGTGCATACCTCCTAGATGTTCCCATCTCTCGTGCATACTATCTAGGTGTCCCCAAACTGGTGCTACATCCTCAAATCATGGTCACCAACTGTATGAGGGAGAGCATCACTCAAGCACTTTTCTACCAACCATGGACTTACTGCAGTCCCCCGCACATCTACCTAACTGGTAAGATGGCCCTACCCTTCAACGAAGAGATTGGTTTGGTAACCCCATAATCCCAACCTTCCTGAGCATAGTGTTGTGTCCTACATATCTAGAGCTACCATACATTGGTTTCCCTATCTAGATTGCAATCATGGATCACAACGAACTGACAGTGTAAATAGTGGCTAATTACACTACTTTGGCTAAAGAATTCAACACCCAATATTTTGAGGGAGAGTCATCTGCTCACCCACCCTTAAGCTTCATTTGGTATTGACCATAAACAAAACACACATTCTATCTAAGGTGATAACATAAAAAATGTTCAACAAGGTAATTCCCTTAACCATGGATTACCCTAACCCCAAGAATATCCAATTCTATAACAAACTAATTATCTAGGTTACACTCTTACCCATGGATTCCTCTAACCTTGGGCATAACCACACTAACCATACATGTACACATACAAGTGTCTAGCTAGGTTACCCCCTTTCCCATGGATTTCACTAACCCAGGAATAACCATGCTAACCCCTTAAGTTCAAAAGGACATTTTCATAAGAGTACTATAAGACAACAACATATTTCACCTCATGCATTATCCATATAAAATTAACAAACTAGGTATAGTTCTAATAGATTTTAAGCCACATATACTTCACATAATATAAATGTGTTCCCAAATAATGGGGTTTCACTATTTTGAGACTCAACCAAGAGCCACACAAGAATATTCCTTACTTGGGAGTAACTAAGTTCACAAGAACAAGCATATTTAATACATTTCCAAAGATTATTCCAAAACAAGGAAATAACTAGGTTCATAAGAACAAGCATATCATGCATTCAAGACTATTCCAACACAAGGAAACATCTAAGTTCATAAGAACAAGCATAACATGCACTCAAAAAGAATTATTTCTAGATAAAGGCATTATAACCAACTAACCTTTCAAACATAAACAAATGGAGGAATAAAAATCAGCTTGCCTGGTTATAGAGTTTCAATTGTTAATGTTGCTTTCCAACCTTAACCTCCACAATCACAATGTTATTCCTTCTACATTCAACTAGACACCAAACTCTAGCCTTCTCTTAAGAATTCTCAATAAACTTAACTCACAAAACAATTCTCTCTCTTTTACAAAAACTCTCACAATAATGTTTGCACAAAAATTACAACATAATAACAATAGAGAAATCAAAATAATAAGTGTAACAAATGGTAGGGAGAGCACCTCTATATATACTAAAATTTGAGCTTCCAAAGGCTACAAACAAGCTAGTAATTTTAGGTAAAAGTACAAAGTTGTGTCATTGATCCAACTTTTAAACTTGAATCACTAAAAAGTGGTCCATATATGTTTTGAATTTTGAAATGTTGTAAACTAATAAAATGTTTATTTTTTAGTATATTTTATGCTTGTATTTAAAAATAAAAAATAAAAAATAATTTGAGTATAGATATTTTATAAATTGACACTATAATTTAGTTGTTGAAAAAATACTAAAAAATGAAGTTACATAAGACGTCAATATTTATAGAGTAATTTTTCTTTTTCTTTTCTTCAAATTTTTTGTGTGTATTTATAACTTGAAACTTTAGTGCACAAATATTTTTTTCCAATTTTGATAAATATATATTTTTAAATAAACATTAAAATGTGTGTGTATTAAAACATAGTTGTTTTCATTTGATGCCAACTTTGATATATTTATTTATCTAAAATAGAAAAAAAAATACCATCTTGCTATAGATTCTTTTATCTAGTGCATCATATTTTTTTCAATTTTTTTTAATAAGTTTTACTTTTTTTTTCTTGACATGGCAATTGACCTAATATGTTTTTGCTAATAACCTACTTTTAGTAAAAATAAAAATAATAATTAAGTTATTAAATTATATATATTTTTGAAAACTACACTTATGGATCTATAAAAAAATATTTTTATATTTAAAAAAAAATGTTATTTACATTAGTAGAAGTTGTCAAAACATCATTTTTTTCAAATAAATCTTTTTTTTTGGGTAAACTGGCCTCAAAGTGGTGCTACATATGCATTTAGCCAACAATTTTAGCTGGTAAAGTTGTGAACATATCTAACTTAGCTATAATTAATCTTACAAGATCACATTTTTGACCAAAACTAATTTTTAGTGAAAAATATGTAAATTCACTTGTGCTGATAAATTGGCCAAAAGTGTGACACAACTTTGTACTTTTACCCTTCTGCCACCTTCCTATTCACATGCAACGACTCAGCTGGTTAACCTCTCAGATTGCAACATATAACAATCCTCATATTTCCAATTACATGGAATGGCTTAGTCGACCTCATGCTAGTGACAACAAGACTTCCTTTTACTAGGTCAAGCACAACAATACAAAGCTACATGTTTCCTATATGATTTGAAAGTCACCTGCCTTCTTATATTTGTGCCAACACTACATTGACTAAGTTTTACATTTATCAAAATGATGTGCTTGTAAATGGTGCGGGTTTGGACTTCTTTTTGCTTCCATATTCTACAGATTTGATGCCACATATTGATGTTTTAGCGCCCTTTGTTTTAGTGCAGCCAAAGACTATTTCTATAATATTAAAATATGCATTCATTCTCTTTGTAACGTGAAAACTGTTTCTTACTTTCATGCGTGGGTTTACAAGTCTTCTTTGACGTATTCAAAGTTTCAAGCGTTGGTTATACCTTAGTTACAACATATCAAAGGCAGCGCTATAATGCGCTTAAGCATTATTTAGAGTGCTTAAAACATATAAACTTTTGCGCTATAAGAATGTGCGCTCTATATACTTCAAAATACATTGACATTATATATTATATATGTATATATCATACCTTTAATACACACACACACACACACACATATATATATATATATATTTACAATCTTAGGTTTATCAAATGCTTTATTTGTCAACATATATTAAAATATGATTATATATACTAATATATACATACATTAATATATATTTATATACGTAATTATATACATATATTAATATATATATATGTTACATATATATACATTGCTTTAATATTCGTATATAACACTTACTTGTATTTTCATCAATTGACATATATACATGAAGTGTATATATATAACACTTTTGACCAAGTGATATTCCCATGCATATGGGTAATCCATCCATAAGCATGCGTAGATATGTCTACCTACGTATTCTCATGCATGTATTTATTCAAATGTATGAGTTTATCATAGACACGTACATATATACATATATACATTTTATATATATTTCATCGATATAAATATGAACACACAAGGAAGGAATTTCACTTGAAAAAAAGACTTAATCGCATTCCTCAATCAATAATATACATAGAACAAGATCATAACCCAATATAAACATCTACAACCAAAATTGAAGATCACTCACCATTAACCCAAATTGACTTGACTCAACTTAGACCAACTAGGGTGTGAGTGTGTGTATGCTCAATTAGGTTCATTAGGGTTACTAGACCAAGTTTTTCTCTTGAGTGATACTCCCCCTCTCTTTCAGAGGTTCGAGCCTATTCCTACATCCAACTTAGTACATCATAACAGTAGTTAGCCGAAAACAATACATTTGAACATGCATCATATATTTTATCTTCAAAACATTATAAAATATTACTTGATTAAACATTCATTCATCATATTTCTATCAAGATTCATATTCAAAACACAATCATAAACACACACACACACACACACACACTATATATATATATATGTTTAAACATACATAAATTACTTGAGCATTGACTTATTTTAGACCATAGCATCCCAAGGGTTTGAACTCAATCCATACTTTACCATTTTTATCTTGGATAGATTGCATGATGCAAAATCAACCCTTACTTTTTTAAATTCAAATTTTAATTTTGAGCCCATGCCACTCCCTTCCAATTATTTGTTGCCTATTGAATTGATTGAGAAATATTTCAAATCACATTCTAGGGTGTTGTATAAAATTAGAAGCCTTATTCATATTGAGGATCTAAGACTTATCTAGAATATAACTCATAACTTGCATCCATCAAGATATATATTTCAAAGAGTATCACATCATCACTTAACATTAGACATCTGTAGTAATATGTGACCAGGCATATTTTGTGATAGCTTGGCTAATCTCTTGTTATTAAAGAGTCATTAAATTGGTCAACTTAGGGGTTTGACCAAATGAGAATACACCCTACCTACAAAGATCCTCTTGAAGGTATTTTTTATTGTAGGTTAGGACATAAAGGTAAATCCATTTTAGATTGCACAATCTTGTGAATCAATTTCATGGGTAAGATGACAATTCTATGATTATGGGTCAATTCCATAATGTGAAATCAACTCAAAGCGTTGAATAATCAAATTTTTGATTTGAGAGTGGTTATTTGACACATCTCAAGACGCGATGTACAATGAAAAATCATTTTGTCACATCAACATCAAATTTAAGGCTAAATACATTTATTTTATTTATTTAAATTCACACATTTATTTATCATTATCAACCTTAACTCTATAACTTAAATCATTTTTCTAATTTAATTAAATTATCCTATAATATTTATTAAATAAACAATTCTTTCTTTAAAGTATAATCTGTAATATTTAGCAAGTTTGTATGACATACATGTTCTCATTTAGTTCAGGTGTACACTTTTGAATGCATTTTATAAACCCTAGCTTTAAAAAGAATACAAAATCGCCCGCCCTTCCTAACAATCCAAAATCCTTCACCATTTCGTTGGAGGCAAACTATAAACCCAATCCCTTTTTAAAATCTCAAATGAGAAAGAATGAGGTCCAACATCTTTCCAAAGGGCGGGAAGAGTTGCTATGCATTTAGTATTTAGAGGGAGCCATACAAAGAATTCTGTCAAATTGCCTTAGCTATTTCAACATTTTGCAGCGGGCTTTGCATTTTATTGGCGTATTCGCAGAATGACAAAACCAAAGAAGAGTAATAGACAGAAGAACGCGGCCTCAGAGGAGGGAGGAAGTGGTTCACACCCTGAAAATATCATGCCCGATACTACACAGGGCAGCCTTTATGAGGTTAGATTCATATTTATATCGAATAGCCATTATCTTCTTAAATTATTTGTTTATACACTTAATAAGCATGCCTTTTTTCTCTGGGTAGTTGTATCGGGTTTTATTGATTTCCTACACCCATATGTCTGTTTAAAATTTGTTTTGGTTGATAATTCATTCCCAAACCCATTACCAATTTTGTTTGAGGGTTTTCTTTCTTCAAATAATATTTTTGATGTGCTGATCACTCCAATTAATATACGCATTTCCAAGAGTTAGATCTTGTGGTGACTGCATGTGTACTTATTACTGGATCATCCTAGTTGAGTGTAGTGAAATGGGTCCTTGGAGCTAATGGTTTTTGGAAGTATTGGGCATCCAGATGGTTATCTCTCCTATTTTGTTTAGTTGTTTATAGGGCGAGGGGTATTCTTCTTTTCAATAGGTGTAAATCCTAGGTCATTAGTATTGTTTGGCCTTTGGTGGCTGGTATGTAATCAGTTCGTACCCTTGTGTGCATTGATGTTACTGATTTTTTGGAGAATTGTTTTGGATTTATTTTGAAGCTTGAACGGTTTCCAGTTATTTCCAACATCTCAGAAATTTGATGGAAAATCCTGTTGGGAAAAAACAAAATTTGTTTCTCAGAGCATTCTTGGAATTTGAAATTGTGTTAAATGGACAGAAGTGAATTGGTTATGAATACTTAGCAGGGAAAAGTTAGGTCAGTCTTACATATACAACATTATTTTTTCAAGTGTTGGGCTGGCTTATGATGATTTGAATGTAGTATTTTTTTTGTAAAATGTGTCTTTTTGGTTTGCCAATTTATTGCTGAGAGATTTTTTGCTACTATAACTTAATATAAATTGGTTTTTGGCCAACTTATGGTTTCTGATTGGATTGTAATGTATTTGATGTCCCTTGAAAAGACTGTGCTTTAGAAATTTTAAAATAGAGGTATTATACAAGTTCGCAGAATGCAGTTGGTGCCAGAAGAATTTAACATACTTATATACTGGAGCAATCTAACTTTAAATTAGATGTTTGTCTTCTTTTGCTTCATCCAGGGTAAATACTATTTCTCCCCTTTGATTTGTGTGCTAGCCTATTCTAAGAAGTTGCAACCTTTTGGGTTTTCTGTAATTGATAGTTGGTGACTGATATGTTAATATGGCTTTGACAATTGACCTTTTTGCATCACCATATGGTTTGGGCAAGCATTTCAAGTTCTGGTAGAATGTTTTTGTCTGTGTGAAAATGTTTGGTTTTAGATCTCTTTCTTGCCAAATATGATGTTTGATTTTGATATAGTGCTGATTGTCTTAGAATCATGTCATCCTTGCTGAACTTAATTATGTACTACTTGTTCCACTTGAAAAAGTGGTATGTGATTTGCCATTTTTGAATGATTATATTCACTGGGGATGGCAGGTGCTTGGAGTGGATCGGACTGCATCTCAACAGGAAATTAAGAAGGCCTACCACAGATTGGCATTACAGCTGCATCCTGACAAAAATCAAAATGATGAGGTATGTGCTGCCTTTTCCATTTCTAAATGAAAGGAAACTTTGACAAAGTGTTAAATTTGTAGTTATAGGAGATACTTGTCATCGGTGATATATGTTTGGTTGACATTTGTTGGTCTTAATTTTTGAATTGTAGAATGCCAATGAAAAGTTCCAAAAATTGCAAAAAGTAATGTCAATACTTGGAGATCCAGAGAAGAGAAAACTTTATGATGAGACTGGTTGTGTTGATGATCAGGTAAACTGTTGTTTGATGTTGTCTATTTTTGTCTTTGAATTTTATGTGCCTATGTTCTATGAGGGTTGTGTTTGATTACTTTTCATATTTTCAGGACCTTGCTGGGGATGCAGTTCAGAATCTATGTGATTTTCTCAGGACGTTGTATAAAGAGGTAACTAATGCTAGTTGTATTTTGATTTATGAGGTTTAAAATTTAGATGCTAGCTGCATTTAAATTATAGACAATAGTTATGGTTGTAGTCATGGTTACTAGGTTTGAAAAGCTTTATTTGTTTTGGTCCTTGGAGGTCAAAAATATGTAAATATCCAGATTTAAAATAAAAAAGAAAAATTGTAAAGTTTCTATAGGACTTGTAGTAAAGTCTAGACCAAATCAGACAAATCTTTCAGGTCTAAAGATTCCTGGTCCAGCTGAATTTGAACTAAAGTCATCCAGATTTAGTGACAATGGTTGTAGCTAAATATTGTCTTTAAAACTGTACTAGTATTCCTGATCTCAAAGGTCTTATTTTCTCTGTTGTAAATTTTTAAGGTTGTAATGCTATGGGGTGTCTTTTTGGTGTTTTGTTTTGTTATGACAAACATGAGTCTTTGTGATTGTTTAAGGTCACTGAGCAAGATATTGTAGACTTTGAAGCAAAATATAGAGGATCAGAGGAGGAAAAAAAGGATCTTTTAGATCTCTATACAAAGTTCAAAGGCAAAATGAATAGGTATTGCCTTTGAGCCCCTACCTTTCTTTATAAACGAATTTGCAAATATATTGTACTTCCATTGTACATTCTTTTCTATCAAGAAAGATCTACATAAATTGGTAAAGTGACTGATCAAAGGATAAACTTTGTAGAGTCTTTGATTGGATGATGTGTTGCGAACCAAAGTTGGATAACCATCGCTTTAAGGATGTAATTGATGCAGCAATAGAAGCAGGTGTGTTTTCCTTTTCATTGTTTGAATGTTGCTTTTCAAGAAGAATTGGCTATATATTGTAATGCTTTATTACATTCTTTGGCATTACCCATGTTGTACATCCTTTAAAGCCAACACAATTCAGAATATTTTTCAAGAAGATATAGTAAATTCCATCATAGTCTTTTGCTATATTGAATTTGATCAGCATCCCCTTACAACCATTAGCCACCAATGGGCAAATCACTTCATTGGTTAGAGTGACCCCATCTAGAATTTGTCTATTGGTCCAAAGTGCTTTGCTATAACTTTGGAAATAAGTTTGCTGACTATTGCATAATGCAATGGGGTGAAAATCATTAAAAGTCATCAGTGTGGTGTTTTTAGGAACCAAAGATAGAAAAAATCTCTTGAAGTCTCTAGAGACATCCCTATATATCGTAGAGCTCACAACATTTGTGAGATTCTTGCTCAGCAAATCCCAAAAGAACTAGAAGGCTGTTGGGAAGTCATATGACCCAGGAGTCCTCTTACCTTTTAGGGCAAAAACCACACTATGGAGACTTCTTCAAGCGTGAAAGGATCACCTTAGAGCTAGAAGTGATACTTGTGATCTTGTTACTTGTTGACAAGCCAATAGTTGTTGTATGGAAGAATTTTGTGTTATGGTCCTCAGTAACCAAGTATCCATTAATTTTTGATGCCAAAAGATCTCTTGGTGAAGGATATTGTCCAATCGTGACTGGAGGGAAGATTTTATGTTGAGAAATTCACCAGTTAAACCTTTCTAGTGAATCTCAACGCTCACCACTCAAATCTTGCTTTGGTAGCACCCTTCTCAACAAAGATGTTACCAAAATCTTGTTTATTCCAGTGTTTTAAGCAATACTTTATGTGCCACAATTATAGGGAAAGATAGTGCATAAGGGGACTAGGAAAGTGGGGGGTTGTATTCCACCGTAGTAATAGCTTCCGAATTTGTGTTGAAACCACATAAGTTCAAACTATTAAGAAATTCTGGGTCATGAAGGAAGAGAAGCTCACTTTTGACTTCAAGGCTGGAATGCCACCTCCCCATTTGTCACCAGGGCCTAAGATAGCATTAAAATCATCTCCAAGGATAACATTCACTTGCAGATTGGGCTGTTTGGACCATACATGTTGAAAAGATAACTCTAGCCGATATACATCTTTAGTCTACAATGAGATGGATATCCTTCCAGATCTCCAAAAGGAACCTTCAGATCCTTCCCTGAAACACTTTCTATTCTTTCTTGGTATCTACAAGTGATATTCAACTGTCCTCACACAAACCAACCATTCCCAAAAACACTTACTATCCAATCATTGAGTCTGTAAAGGAGAGGATGAAAGGTCTAGGTCAGGATCCTCCAAGGGAATAAAAATTGGCGCATTCTCTATTGCAATTTTTTTGTTTTTTTAGTGAGGGGGACAAAGCCTGTTCATTGCTGTTTTCCTGAGCTCCCTTGTTTCCAACTGGCACGAAGTTTACACCTGTGACCATTGCAGGTTGTGAAATAGAAACATGCTGCTGAGGGCATGCTGACACCTTATTGCCCCTGCCGTCTTCCTATACCTTCTCTTTTCTTTGCCTACTACCTAATGACATCAAATTTTTTATTGTATATTGAATTATTTATACTTATCTAGTTGTTTGGAGTTTTGTCTGGCATAATGTGCTGCCTGTGCAAAAATCCAGATAAGATTTTAAGTATGGGAGTACTGTTTATCATCTGTGTGCAAGGTCCTTTTGACATCTTGAACTTGTTAAATGAAGACATTTATGTTTTACTTGATTTAGCTTGTAATTGATTATTCATTGTACATGATTAATGGACTTTTCAGGAGAAGTTAAGGAATGGAAAGCATATCGCCAATGGGGTGCTGAAGTGGACAAAATACAGGCACCTCGCAGCCCTCTGAAACGTCCTCCCAGGTATTCTTTGATCTACTTTATTCTATAGTTGCTTTATAGACATAGCTAGTCAAGAGGTTTGTGCACTTGTGCCGGCAGTTATACGTTGCTTCTTGAATTCAATTAATGAGTGGCAATGTTTCTGCAAGGAAAAGGAAAGGAGCTGCTGAAGCAGACCTCATGGCACTCATATCCCAACGGCAAACTGACAGGAAACAGGAAATTGATTCAATGTTCTCATCACTCGTAGCAAAATATGGGGGTTCTAGTGACCAACCAGAAGAACCAACAGAAGAAGAATTTGAAGCTACACGTCAAAATATGGAGACTCAGAAGCTGTCCAAGAACAAATCAAAGCGCAAGCAAACTAAAGCCATATGAAGAGCCCACCTTTAAGGACAAGTTTATTACAGCATTTGGTACAAATAGGATGTGTTAGAGTGTTGATTTTTAACAAATATTTTTCTCTAGTTGTAAAATTCCAAAATTGCCAATCTTGTTCATATTCTTTTCTTGGCAAGGTATTAGTGTTATTTCCCTTTCACTTGACATATCATCCCTCAGTTTCTGGATGGTTTCATTGAAGATTTAGGCATAAAGGCAGTTTGTTATAGCTCAACTTTTTCATGTCTGCAGTTGTTGTAAACTGTGTATAGAGGCATCTTGCTTTGAGCAATGGATGCAGATTCTACTCTTATATATTATTGCTTATGACATTAAATTGTAATCCTATGACATGGACTACTGCATAGTAGTCCTAGAAATGTGTTAAGATGAAGCATACGCCTCTATAACATTTTTTGAGAAATGATTACTAATTTTAGTTGTCAAACATGGCTTCAACTTGGCTATTGTTGGTTATTTGCTGATATATATTGGATGAATAGCTTTTGTTTTCTTGTAAGTATTTTTCCTTGGAAATGGGCATTTGAGAATCTGCCATTTAGCCAATGGCCCCATGTTCATATCAATGCTGTGAAGTTAGGATGTAGCATGTCCCTAAGCAAGCAAATCAGATTAGGTGCAGCATGTCCCGAGCAATATGGTGCATCTGTTTTGTTTGTAGACAAGCAATGAATAATTTTTTTCTCATAGGGTTTTTATTTGGATGATTCTTTGATGAACTGTACAATTCAATGCAATGGATATAAGCATACAAGGAGCAGAATAAAGCTTGTTACAAGGTCTCTAGAGTGCACGATATAAAAATCAATTTGTAGAAAAGTGCATTGATCAGAAAATGGTGTTAAAGCAATTGTAGATCTACCAAGTGACTACAGAAAATCCTTCCCAACAGTTGCCTATGCGTTTGTGATTGAATAAGTGAATTGGTCTTCAATATCATGGGAAGTGTGGTATGTTGATAGACGAAGGAAGAGTTTGAGATAAAATTTCCTAAAACAAACAATGGAGTTCTATCTTCCAAGTGTTCCCATATGACTTGAATGTAAGTATTTCATCCAAGCAGCCTGTTCAGTGAAAATTATGACATTTTGTGGGCAAACAATTATTAATATGGTGGTGTGCAAAAGAACAATCAACCAGCTTTATGGAAATTGAGTAAAATTCTTCCATTTAGATACAGTTTAGGTTATTGATTCTCTTCTCACAGTTTGATAAGTTGGAAATATTTGGGTTTAATATGACAACCTTAAAGCTTAATTCAAGTATTTCTTGTTGGTAATGTAAGTTTCTTAATTGAAAAACAGTGAGATTGGGAGAAGGGTTGCTCAATATCACATCTTTTATTTGACTATATTTCAAGTAGACATTAAGATTAATATAAATGCATTGGAAACTGTGAGGTCATCATCATGCCAACTTATGATACAGTTCAAACAATTAAAATGCAGAATTCGTAGCACTCTGTTAACAACTAATTCTAGGGAGTGGTCTACTATTGGGATATAAATATGAAAGGTATCTAGGATGAAGCAATGGATGTATGGATTAGATTAGATTATACATTAAGTATAAATTCTAGTCTAAAATGTAATATTAGATATGATTGTTTTTTCAAGCCTACTAGTTAATATGAAATTGTTTAGGAGTGCAGTGTAACGTTTTTGAGAGGCTGTCCCTAGATCTGTTGAAGTGCGACTCTACTATCTATAGGCCACTGAAGCTTACAGTAATCAAAGTTCCAGTTTACTGGAACGAGGTATGGACATATCCTGTTGGCTAGGGGGATTCTACTATTCAGATGAGAATTAAAGGACTCAGAATGTTTGGGAGTTTCATGTATAAATGGCTGGCCTGGAGAAGCTTTCTTTCTCTATTGTGGGACAACTCGACTCCCATGTAGCAACTTCCTTAGTTAACCCTTCCATTTTGTCAAAAAAAAAGCACTTGGTTTCCTCTTTACTTGACTGTTAGCTTTCAATTTCTAAGGTTGTTCTGGGCTTGAATATGGTTCTTCCTTATCCAAAATAAGTAATTCTGATTGATCTTGAACTTCATGTTTGACTATGGTAACCCTTCCATTTTGTCAAAAAAAAAAGCACTTGGTTTCCTCTTTCTTTGACTGTTAGCTTTCAATTTCTAAGATTGTTCTGGGCTTGAATATGGTTCTTCCTTATCCAAAATAAGTAATTCTGATTGATCTTGAACTTCATGTTTGAGCTTCTTCTCAAGGCCTGATGCACAGAATACTTTATACATTCCAGCGTACACAACCCTCCTTAAAGTTATGGCCCATATCAGCTTTGCTAGATTGTTTGTTAGTTCTTGCCCAGAACTATAGTGGAGGCTCAAGTGTTAACTGGTGATTAAAGTTTTCGAGCTCAGCCAATCAAAAACATAAATATTCCTTCAAACAATTATGTTCTTATGTTTCTAATATTTTAATGGTGCAAACTGATCATTTTTTACGCATAATTAAAAAAAATACAGTTTATCTCCATTCTCATTGGATTGTCAGAAGCAAATGTAGACTTATGAGACAAGAGAGCACACGAAAATCTATAACAAAAGAAACGTGTCTGTTTTTAGCACGGACTGTTACTAGCGATGGAGATTTAAAAAGATTTTTACCGAGTCCTGGGGTTGTGAAAACAGGCGTCCTGAACTTAGGAATTTTCACTGCATGCGGAGAAGACGTGGCTGGTCTGTAGGACATTGGTTGCCACACCTCCAGGTTACATTCGCAGCAAGCTTCACTATACAGAGGGAGAAACTTCTGTTCAATGCTGTGAGGTCTGGTGTGATGAATGAGACAAAGAATGGCAGCTTCTCTTCTTTGTCTCCATTTCCATGACTATTTTATTAATGTAATTTCTCTTGCTTTTCTTGGTATCCCTGTTTGAAATGATGGAACTGGTTTGCATACAATTTTTCTTGCAGCAATCTTGGAGATGAACTTAGTTGCAGTGTGGCATTTGATGAATACTCAGAGGTTCTTGACAACTCTAATGGTTGTTCCAGGGGGCGTGTTTAATAATCCAAATGCAATTGCCAACTTCCCACTATGGTGGCAGATTAATAATTCTTTTTCTTCCTCCACCACATCAGTCAGTACATGTCTTGAATCTGGAGAGTACCCCGCTGCCTTCATCCCCTGAACCATTTTATTGACTTCAATCCAACTACATCCAGTTATCTTTTTAATTCCTCTATCTTTCATCAATCTCCATACTTTTTGAGCATCATCCCACCTACCCATTTCTGCATAAATGTTTGACAGAAGAACAAAAGGTGCGGTATTTTTAGGATCCAGTCCAAAAAGGAGGTTTGCAATGAATAGTCCTAGCCCTACGTTCTTATGTGATCTACAAGCACCAAGAAAACTCATCCACACAGTTACTGCAGGTTTAATTGGCATTTTGATGATAAAATTTAGAGCTTCCTCAAGATAGCCTGCACGGCCAAGAAGATCAACCATGCATACATAATGATCCATGGTAGGCATAATACAATAAGATTTAATCATGCTATTGAAGTATTTACAATCCTCATCCACTAAACCTACATGGCTGCATGCAAATAAAACACATATTAAGCTTACCTGGTCAGGGTGTGTTCCAGAGGGCGTCATTAGTTCAAAGAGTTTGAGAGCATCCTCACAAAAGCCATGCATGGCATAGCCTGCAATCATTGCAGTCCATGACACAACATTTCTTTGAGGCATTTTGTCAAACAGTTCGTGTGCCTTGTGTATCCTTACACATTTTGCATACATGTCTACTAGGGCACTGGCAATTATAATATCCGAAGAAAATCCACATTCAATTACTCTGATGGATGTCCATACCATGTTCCAAAGCTCCTATTTTTGCACAGGCTGGGAGGATGCTGGACAATGTTGTGGTATTTGGCTTTACACCTGCTACTTGCATTTTCTTATAAGTCTCCAAAGCCTTTTCAACAAACCCATTATGTGCATATCCTGCAATCATTGTACTCCATGAGACCACATTTCTTTTAGGCATTTCTATGAAAAAACTTAAAGCCTCACCAAGAGCACTATGCTGTGCATATCCTGCAATCATGGTATTCCATGACACCAAATTTTGTTGAGGCATTTCTTTGAAAAGCCTTAAGCTCTTGTCAACAACACCATTTTGTGCATATCCTGCAATCATCGCATTCCATCAAACCTCATTTCTTGCATTTGGTCTCCAATTTCATTCACACAACCAAATATAATTTGGCAATAAATTGTGAATGTTTATTTGTTGATTTGCATTGCAAGTGTTTGATAAGCAGAGGTTCATCAGCGGTGCCAAATTCATACTGTGATGCAGCACTTGAAACACCTGTGCAACTTGCAAATACAAGGAGCACAATATTTGTAGGAATGTTTGCTTACAATGAGTTGCTAGATTAGAAACACAAGAAAACAATTTTCTAAGACTGCCTCAAACCTTGCACAACATACTCTTGATCATTAGAACATTTACAGATTGTCAGTAACCTTAACAGCCTGTAACTTGACCTTCATGAGCTTTGTTCTGTTTGATGCTACAGCTATAATCCCTTCATTGCCAACAAGTGCACAGCTATTGATGGAAAGAGATTCAATGGTAGTTCATTCCAATCCTCAACAAAAATCATTTATAGCAGCTAGCCTGCCAGTCTTTAATGACAACCAGAAGATCTTGTCTTTCATGAATGGACTCAAAAGCTAGCTTGGCTCCAACCTGTCGTTTTTCCTAATTTTGTGGCAAACCTGTTGCTTCCAAAGTCACTCTTACCAATTTCACCTAATTTGTCCTTTTGACCTTTATTATATCTTTTTCCAATCTCTCTGGCTCCAACTCTTTATTACTTACTTTGGTGGCAAAACTGCTGCTTAAAGCAAGTGGTAGTTTTGCAATAGCCAGTTCAATTATGCAGCCACCCTGTTGGTTTCATTTGCTTCACTAGATAGCTGTCCCTCTGAGAATAAGCAGTGGCAGTCTCCCTGGAATTACAGCTAAAAAGTTCAATGAAGATACCAAACTGTGGAATGACAGAATTTCATACTACAAAAGGATTAATGGCCGTCTGGCCCAAGGAGGATACCAAAACATCATGGACATGAACGCTGATTTTGGAGGATTTGCTGCTGTCTTGGCAGATGATGCCTCATGGGTGATGAATGTGGTGCCATCAGATGCAAAACAAAATTTTTTTTTTTGGCAAATAGCTATCATAGAGGATAGCACTCATTTCTATTAAAACCAGAAAGATTACATTTAAAGAGAACACCACAGGGAAACTCCCAGCCGCACAAACATTGCAAAGAACTCCCCTTAGCCTGAGAATCCCTAACGCCCACAAAAAAGCTGAAACCATCTCCTCCAATGGAGTATGAACATATGATCCAATTGTGACACATAAGGTTCCAGATAACTTCGCAGAACACTCCATTACCTGCCGAGAACCTGAAGCAACGACCAAAAACAGGGATTTCCACCACCATCCTGCCTATTCCAGACTTTGAAAAGCCTCCAACGTACTCTACTTTGCACTACTGCATGTATTTGAAGAGGGGAGAGGTTCGGAATATTCCTTACCCAACTCCCAAAGCCTGCGTCCAACAAGAGAGGTGATAGAACCTGAAGATTCATCGCCGCCCAGATCTCTTCCTCGGGCAGAACCTTACAAGGTGATATCAGAAGTTAGGAGATTCCCCACCAATCCCCATGTCCCAGGATCCTTACTTCCCTTTCGCTGAACCGATTGATCAACCCCTTCATTGGCCAGGGCGTCTGCCAGTTTATTAGCCTCTCTGACCACGTGACTAACTCTCAAATCCTGAATCAAATCCGTTAGAGGAATGATAACATCCAGAAAGGCCTGCAACTTCCAACTTGGCGCTTTCCTCAGACCCACAACCTTGATAAGGACCTCCGAGTCACCTTCCACGTCCACATGATGCATATTCTTATCCACGCATAGCTTGAGTCCTTCCAGAAGACCCGCTGCCTCAGCATCTATATTGGTACCTACTGGGAGCTTAATAGATTCCGCCCAGATTAGCTCGCCCTTTTCATTCCTTAACGCAAACCCCGCTCCTGATGGCCCGGGGTTTCCCCTCGAAGCACCGTCAAAATTCAACTTCAATCTGCCCGAAGGGGGAAGCTGCCACTTTGCCAACTTCTTATGGACTTTATTCCTCAGTTCTAAACCACTTGGCAACTTTATCAACCCCCACTAAGCTTGCATCCGTTTATCCCAGGAGGAGAAGAATCTTATTGAGCTATTTTGAACCGCCTTCGAGAAGTGTTCGCTTATACCGAGCTCAATTTTGGCAACCACAGATTCTATACTGGCTTCTTTCTCTTTAAAGATGCGATTGTTTCTCTCCCTCCAAATTTGCCAAATGATCATAGCAGGAGCTTCTTCCCACAAACCCGCCATAAGTGACCCCTTCCCAATGGAAGGCCATGATTCAAATACCGCTTTGATGTTGTCACCCAAGGGCGCAAACCAACTCAGCTTTGAGCAGATCGCCGACCAGCAATCTTGCGCGTAGCGACAATTCAAAAGCAAGTGATTGCCAGAATCCTCTTCCGCCTTACACAATGCACACCTGAATGGCCCTTGCATCCCGAGCCTTTTGAGACGGTCCCCGGTCAAAATGCGTCCATGGATGGCTGTCCATTCAAAAGCGCCAGCTTTCGGGAGGACATACTTGCCCTAGCACAACCGCTTCGGCCATCCTCCCCTAGACTCCTTTTTCAACACCGCATAGCCCAACTTGGAGGAGTAATCACCAGATTTAGCCGCACACCACTTTAAAGAATCTGCCTCCCCCGTAAAGAGTAGCCTTCTATTGGCAAGGACCTCCGTGAGTTTGGCCCTTAGGCCCTGATCCAGCATCTCAAAATCCTTCCACTTATACTCCCACCTCCCTTGACACCAAGAAAGATGAACAAAGGACCTGACTGAGTCACCGTAAGAAACGATTGTTGGTTGAATCGCCCCTTCTAGTTCTGGGATGGAATCCAGGGGTACTTCACCGTTCCAAGAATCTCTCCAGAAGGACGCCCTGCTACCATCTTTTATTATCCAGGTTAGATGGTCTGTAATCACTGATCTGCATTTTAGAATGAAATTCCAGACTGCAAAGCCTTTCCTTGGATTGGCTATTGTCAAAATTCTCTCTGGCACCTGCGAGTCCAAATATTTCGCTTTCAAGACCTTTCCCCAATGTGCCTCTAGTTGACTAAAGAGCTTCCACATGAGCTTTGCTCCTAGTGCCTTATTCTGGATGACTAGATCTTTAACACCTGCCCCACCATTTTCTTTTGCTCTCAAAACCGTTTCCCAACCAATTAGCGGAATTCTGTGCCTATCATGGGCACTGTCCCATAAAAGTTTCCTTTGAACCGCCTGCAGCCTTTTGGCAGATTTCAGAGGAAGCTCTACGCAGGCTAACATATAAATGGGAATAGCTGCTAAAACAACTTTGATCATTGTTACCCGACCTGCTAGAGACAACCACCTCCCCCTCCAATTGCCCACCACCTCAGAACATTTTTTATAAGTCTCTTCCCAGTGAGATTGTTTGACTTGCCCGACAAAAAAAGGAACTCCAAGATACTTTGCTGGGAGCTTTCCTTCGTTAAAGCCAAGGATGGTTCTAATTCTTCTTTTTAAGCGCTTGCCAGAGTTGAAGAAAAATATATTCGACTTTCCCACATTGATGTTTTGACCAGTTTCCAATTCCAATTTAACCAAGGCTGATTTCATCACTTCTGCTTCTTCCATCGACGCTCTCCCATATAGCAACGTATCATCAGCAAAGAGTTGATGCGAAATTGGGTTTAAGGTAGGAGCCACCTGAATACCTTCCCACCTCCTTTCTTCGCGCAGCTTGGAGATATACCTACTGAAAGAATCTGCCACCAGAACAAACAAAAAGGGTGATAGGGGGTCACACTGCCTGAGCCCCCTTACGCTTTGGAAGAAGCCACAAGGAGAATCGTTTATTATCACCGAATAACGAACTGTGGAAATGCAACTGAAAACCCAACTCAGCCACTTATCCGAAAAGCCCAATTTCTTCATTTGATTCATTAGGAAGTGCCATTGCACCCGATCATAAGCCTTACTGAGGTCCAGTTTGATAACCATCCCAGGATCCTTTGAATGCTTCAAAGTGTGGAGTGTCTCATGGGCAATTATTACACCATCTGTAATGCTTCTCCCTGGTACAAAACCTAACTGCTCCCCCGAAATGAGACGAGGCAATATTTTCTTCAGTCTGTTTGCCATCACCTTAGCCACAGTCTTATATATTGAATTGCATAGTGAGATCGGCCTGAAATCCGAAAAAGAGTCACACTTGTCCTTTTTCGGAATTAAGACGATGTTCGTGTTGTTCATATCTCTAAGTATGCTCAAGCTTCTTCTGGATTCTTCGACCACCCCCACAAGATCGCTACTAATGAATTCCCAACAGACCTGGTAAAATAATGCATTGAACCCATCGGGGCCTGGGGCTTTCTCTCTTTTCATTTGGAACACCGCCAACTTCACCTCTTCTTCCGTCACCGGGCTTGTTAACATGTTGTTTTCTTCAACAGATACTAACGCCTCCGTCCCTTCCAACAAGCTTGTGTTAAGCATTTCAGCTGTCCCTTGTTCACCCAACAAATTTTGGAAGAAATCTACGCCCAGTTTCTTTATCTGTTTTTCGTCGGTGACCTCATTACCAAGAGAATCCTTAATTTCCGTTATTCTATTCCAGCTTCTTTTGATTTTTGTAGTATTATGGAAAAATTTCGTATTTAAATCTCCTTCCGCCAACCAGGCCTCTCTGGATTTCAAGCGCCAATAACACTCTTCCCGAGCAAGGAGTTCATTGTATTCTGCCATCAAAATTTTCTCTTCTTCGAATTCTGCTGAAGACATTCCGACCTTGGTAATTTTATCTCCTAAAACCCCCAGAGCCTCCTCGACTCTTTCCTTTTCCACAAAGATGTTCTTAAAGACCGATCTATTCCATTCTTTGAGATTTGCTTTCATTCTCATTAACTTCTTATGGAACAAAAACATCTTGGAACCCTGAATCCGCAAAGGAGCGAAACACCAGATTTTCATTTGATCTATCAGCCCGACATGGCGAAGCCACATGCTCTCGAACCTGAACTGGCCCCTAGATCTATTTTCTTCTGTTTCAATACTTAACTTCACCGGAAAATGGTCTGAGATAAAATTTGCCCTGATTACCGCTTTTGGAGGTAGATTTGCTTGGAGCCAATCTTCAGAAATTAGAAACCTATCAAGCCTCTCTGCTATGTTGGTAAAGCCTTTCCTCATGTTGTTCCAAGTAAAGGAACCATTTGAAGTTTGGACATCATACAGGTTATGACTCTTCGTGAAATTCAGAAAGTCCTTTTGTGATTGAGAGACCCTCCTTATCCCTCCACTCTTTTCAGATATGTCCAAAATGGCATTAAAGTCCCCCCCTAACACTGTTTTAACATTTAACAACTCCCTACCAATTTCTTGCCAGACTGCTTGTTTCTCTTCTATTTTAATTGGACCATACACATTGAAAATTTCAAAATTAAGATTGGTAGAGAATATACTTACCTTGGCCCTTATCTAGTTCTGATGCTTAGACATTACTTCTACTTTCAGGTTTGCATCTTTCCATAAGATTCCTAGGCCTCCAGACGCTCCCTCCGCATCCACGAAGATACCTTGCCAGCTTTTAACATATTTTAGAAAGCACTCAATTTCTGGTCCACCTAGCTTTGTTTCTTGAAGCAGAATTATTTCCGATTTTTGTACCTCCAACTGGCGCTTGACCAGTCGCCTTTTGTTAGGGGAATTTAATCCCCTAACATTCCAAGTTAGAACCTTCATTTCTTCCCAAGGGAGGGGCCACCTCCCTTGGACCTTGTCATGTAAGTTCTGATTGAAGGTTGGTCACCTTTTAGAGCAGACTCTTCCCTCTTCTGTTTATTTGTTTTCCTTCCTACCTTGGTTGTGGGGGGTGCCCCGACAGTTTGACAGATGTGTCGTTCCTCCAAAATATCCATAGCATCGTCACCTTCTTGTGTTAGGGAGTATTCTGAGATTAAGTCCATGTTTTCTTCTAAACCAATCGATTGAAGAGCCATTATTGAAAGAGGATTTTCCATTTCCCCTTCTTCTAGACTCTCGGATTCTGAGGCAACCGTATACGTTTTCCCAAAGGGGATAAGTGCCCAGTTGCTCTGGGACGTTCCAGGTTCTACAACTTCATTCTGTTCCCTTTGGGCTTCCATCGTTACGTTCTTCTTTTTTTCCCTCCAGACACCTCTCACTGTTGGAGTAGATTTTCTACATTGATCTTCATTATGATTCCTTCTCCTACATTTTAGACAAAAGAATTTTTGTTGTTCTACTTCCAGAGATTGGATCCAGACTCCACCCCCCGACTTTAGTTTTATATCTCTTGGAATATCATAAATTGTAAGGATAAAAAGTCTGGCATAAATTAATGATTCTTTATTTCTTAAGTCCAGATCGATCGCTTTCCCCAGCGCATCTCCTATCTTCCTCAGGCATTTCCCAGACCGGTATTCAAATGGAAGATTATATAGACGTAACCAAATTGGCCCTTCTGACGGATTGCACTTTAGAGGATCAAAGTTCCTGGACCATTTCTGTAAGAACAGGTGACTATTACCACACTTCCACTCCTTTGAAAATAACTGATCTCTGTTTAACTCGTTTTCCATTACTGCAACAAAGAAACCCTTTGGCAAGAAATTTGTGATAATCCCTTCACCCCAGTTCTTCTCCACCCAACTTCCTATCTCCATTCTTGAGAGACGTTTGCCGAGAAACCGTCCAATAACTGCCGATTTTTCAAAGATTTCTGCCACCGGATCTGCTTCTGCAACGACGTCAACCAGAACTTCCTTTAATGCCAATTCATTTCCATCTCCCTTCTTGTTTGAAACATCATACAACGCCCCCTTCTGAGCGACCGAAACCTTCTCTGGGATGACCCCCACCTTCTCAGAGTTGTCCGCCATCTCCACCCCATGCATTGATAAAATTATAAGAATCCCAAAACAAAATACTCTTGGTGTCATCTACGGGCGTGGATTAATTGGGACTTATCAGAACTCATGAGCAACATTTTTTTGTGCAAATTCACAATTTAAAACTGGGTCCACACACATACACAACATCTAGTGATGTAATTGCTATTAAACAACATTATGACTGTTTTCTGAGATTGTATCCATCATCTGTCCTTGGTACATCTCAGAATAAAAATTAAGGTGAAAATGTGAACTGAATCGGCTCCCAAATTGAAGAAGTTTTGCTGTTTGATCTAAGCAGACCCTAAGAATTTCCTATTAAGCCTATTTGGATGGTATGACAAGGGCATGCTTTTGGATTGCAGGTGTGAGGCTTTTTCAACATATCCCAGAACTTATGACATGATTCACACCAGTGGTGTCTTCAGCATGTACCAAGACAGGTAATGACTCATTTTCAAAAGTTCATTACCTATCTAACATTTTGAATTAAAGCTTCAATCCTTATCTTTCCCACCAAGAATGCTCTGATAGCATAACCTCATTAATTTATTTGCTGTGCTAATGTGATTATAGTTTTATAACATAAGAAAATCCTTTATTTATACACTAGAGATGCTATCATGTCAATATTTGACAAATGGTAATCAGAAATCAGAAATTCAAATAAAGAAAGCATTACACATCAGTAAAAGGTTGACAGTGGAATTCACGCTAAGGCAACCTCTAGAAACAAAGACACAGAAGGAAATTCAAATTCCTAGCAAATCTCTTATGAAATTTACCATATGACATCCATTATACCTTTGTTTGCAAGCTCATCATCTCCAATAAGAATTCCTAAAAAAATCTGATAAACTATAGGGGATACCTACAAAACTTTAAATCCAATAGAAAATTTACTTCAAATTGTAAGCAATATTCTTCCATAAATCCCCAAAGTAGTCTTGTGAGGGTATATTACAGGCCAATTTTCACCAAAATTGTAAAATTATTGCTCCAGATCCAGCTTCTACTTTTAAGGACTCAACTACTATACACGCATATCACCAAGTAGTAAAATTATCGCTTTAGATCCAGCTTCTACTTTTAAAGAGTCAACTCCTGTACACACATATCACATGATAGAGGAATCACTTTATAATTCAAAGCATTTCAACCAAGAATGAGAAAGAACAAGGTATTCATATTCTCAATTATCTTCCTATAGAATTCATCACAGTTACACTTTGTTTCCAACTATCTAGCATTTTATCATGTGAGCAGCATGCTTATGTCATCATAGGAGAATGCTGTTACCATCAGTAGCTTCTATGATCTGTATAAGATCAGCTAATCTCTCTCTAATGCTCATTTATAGCTCTCAAAGTTTTGTCTTTTATCTTAAAATGTCACTACCCAATAAGTGTGTGTTTAGCAATTGTTAAGTATATTCAGTTGTAATCTAGTCAAATCTGAATAGGAACAGATCATCACCTTCATAGAGACCCAGTGGTGTTCTCTGTAAGCCTTGATGCAGGATGGGGACCACGGATGGCTCCTTCAACTAAGTTTTGGTTTACAAGAAGAGGCTCATTGTCAGTACAGCATTCACTGATAAGCCTGAAAATATTTTTTTCTGGGTTTAAAGAACACACTAACATGATCAATGAGGCCAAAGAAGAATTGTGCATGGACAAAAAACATCACCACAACAATTACCATCATGGCATCACCAGATTCATCTTGATATTTAAGAGGGTACAGTATGACATGGCCTAGCTGCAATTCCCACTCTTAGCCCCTCTTCTAAGCTCCCTGTCTTTAATGTTCTGCAGAACAATCAATATTTTCAGCAAATCTTATCATCTTACTTATTGTAATTGAGTTGCATTGCCATTGACTATGGGTCACTACCTTGTACATGCTATAGTTATAGACAACTTCTAACATCCGTAAATGCTGGATGCAATTCCTTTTTTTCTTTTCATGACAGGTTATTTCAGAAGGGAACATAAGGCAAAAGATAGAATCGCCAGTCAAACATGACTGATAAGAGAGTTAAGGATCTCAACTAAAATTACATATAGTTTGAGAAAATAACTTTTCTGCATAAAAAGTCTATGCAAAAATATTTTAGCATCAAGGTTTCAAAATTTCAGATCACTTAAAGTGCCCTGTCTTTGGTATGCATATAATTTTGTTAACATGTATTTTCTTTTCTTTTTTAAATTGCTCAGTTTTCTGTTCCTGACAATAGAGAAATTGCAACTAGTGTGGTACTGCAAAGAGATTTTTCCAGAATGCTTATGATTGATAAACTCTAATATTTATTGTGTTTTTTGCCTTGCAAGAATCAGTGATTGGGACTCAAGAGTATAGAATTAATAAGAGACCAGAAACATAATCTTAAAAGCTCCCAAGTCAGAACAGAACACTCTTTGATAAAACTAGAAGAAGTATTTTGATCTTTTTGTATAATTAATCTTGGGAAGGACAATATACTATTATACACGGTATACAGCTTTATTCAGTCTTATCTGATCTTATTTGACTTCTTACTTCTGGCACGGTCAACAAAGCCTACTTTTCTGTAAAAAATAATTATGTAAAGTTTCTGATATAAAAAATTATTAAAGGATTTGCAAGATCAATATTTGCAGAATGAGAAAGCATAAACACATACCAAGGCTTTTGTTTTGAAGGCAAACATCTTGGCATCATACTGGTTCATTTTCATATCGGTAATGAGTTCATTGAATGATTCAGGAACTGTTAATCCTTCAGGAAGTTCTTCATTGCTTGCTTGCAGAAGGACCTCATATATATCTTGTGCCATTCTCTGCACCATGCATGACACCCTAAATCTTCTGTCTTTAACAAAAAAGTTAAATCCTCTACCTAAACAAAAGCAAACCTGCATATTATTAGGTACTTCAATTTTGGGAAGATGCTACAATCTGTTTAAGACTTACTGATGATGGATCTGCCCTCCGCAAAAGGCTTGGTCCTAATCTCCTGCTAAGACAATTTGGCACAGAAACAAAGGCAAGCCACTGCGTTACTCTCCAAATTTAGCAGTAAGGAAAGTTTATCCTTCTAATGTGCAGTTCAAAGTCTAAATCATAGCTTAAAATTTGTCCTAGTTTTACTCTGACTAACACACAAGTGCCCAAGAATTGCCAAGGGGACCTTAAAGAAGTATATATCTTAAAAGGTACACAGTGGGAATGCTAAACACATTTCCAATACAATGAGAGAATCGAAGAACAAGAACAAGAAATCTAATCCAAATCTTAGAGATAAAATTGAACATGATGCAATGCCAGAAAACTGAAAGCTATGTCAACTAGCCCATCTTGAAGTTGGGGAGAATTGGGCAGTTGGGTTCATATTGCTGGTTATAATAAGATTTGTACAGCTGATGCTCTATAAATCTTTTCATTTTATAAGAATTATACAACTGCTGCTCTACAGTTTTCATCGTACTAATGAAAGCAGCTTTTTCCTCATCCAACAGCTACACACTCGCATATCAGCCTTACCATACCATGGCACCAACTTGCTATTGCTAGTGACAATGTAATTCCAGAATACCAGGGAGATTCAAGCATTTTTAGAGAACTGAAAACTTCAAATACTAGGATCATCAGGCTGGTGGCCAGAACAAATGTAGAAAAGAAATAAATTTATTAATTTTGAAGATAGAAATGCAGTGCTCTGAAACTTGAGATTAACATTAACAAAAAGTGAACTTGCAACTGACTGGTGAGGATTAAACTGCTCTCTGATTCACAAAAACTATTGAGGGCCCTATGACTGCAGATCCAGTCAAAATTAAGAGTTGTAATGCAACATAGGTAGTTGGCCCAAGGTAATATCTGCATCTAAAAACACTATACAAGTTACAATTTATTTTCCAAAACAAAGAGCATAGCAAGGCATAAAATGGACCCTTCCATTTCAAAGAAAATTATTAGGCAACATAAAATGGAGTTCATTCCTAAAAACATTATAAAGAGCTTCAACTTGAACATTAACAATAGATTATCAGATAGTTCTGAAGTGGACTTGCTTTTTCCCATACATTTGCAATTTAAAAAACAACAGAACTTCTCTACAAATTACAAATCTTGGTGAAGAATATTAGATTGCCAAATATATTGTATGTCCAAAATCATTTGGGTTTGTCCCATGTAGTTTCTGATGTTGTCAAATTACCATAATAAAACATTATAATTAGATTTGCATAGGCATCTATATAAGCTCAGCTTCATTGAACGATTGATAGTCGTTTGCGGGCCATTTTGGCTTCACCCATTACTGCTTTCCTCATTTCTTTGTTGATTTACAAGTTTTATAGATTGTCTAAAGTCTCCAAATAGCCTTACAAATATTCACCCTTCAAGTGAGCATTGCCAAAAAATATGACACATGTAAATATTTGAATCCTAACAAATTGATGATCAAAATAGAATTATGTGTTATTTAAATGCAATAGTTTATGTTTTTATGTGCAATTGTGAGATTTTTTTTTGCGAAGACAAGATAAAGGGCTTGTTACTTGCATACACAGGAAAAGCAGCTTCTAATATAGGAGGTACAATATTGCACTCTGCACTCCTCATGCCATTAAACAGATGTACTCACATTCCCTTGAGCTGGCAATCAAGATTATTCTCACATTTTTCCTAGGCCAAAACTGTTCTGCCAGTCTTAGGCAGGAACTTTGCTGCCCTGCAGCTCTTGTTTATATGGTTGTGATGTTACAAATAACCCCATTCAAATTGATAGTTACGATGCACACATTATTTTAGAATGATTAACAAAATTGACTGTTAAGATTGAACAAAGTTTGATACCATATGATTAACAAAATTGATTGTAAAGATTGAACAATGTTTGGTACTATATCACCTGCCCTTGACCTTTGGATATTCACACAGATTCACACTTTGATAGGTAAGTAATTAATAAAAAATAATAATGAAGTTCACATTTCTCTCAAAAATTTATCAGTAGTACATAAATATCTTATAATTGTTTATTCATATGTATCCCAATTATGTGTCTATCTAGTTTGAACCTTCTCCTATTGAGAAAAATAAGTGGTTAAAAGATGGGTTTCAAATAAACTCAAAGGTTAAGAGATATTGTTCTAAAATCTCAGTAGTTCAATCAAATTATCTTTGATGCTTTCAGTTTTATTAATAAGTTACAATCATATTAATTATTTACAGTAAAACAATTAATTTTTTATGACTCTTCACAATTAGATGGAACTTGCAAAGTGTTATGAGATGATTAAAAGCTCAAAATTGTGCACAAGATTAGAAATTAATGATAATGATTAAACACTTTTTTATCTTTGTTACATGGTATGCTTATGTTTAGAAGGTAATTATTGGACGTGGTAGGGGAGAGGCCCGAGTTACCGCCCATGTTCCAATAACCATTCATTGATACATGCTAATTAAAAGCCCATAAAAAAACTCCAAATGTACCAATAGTTGGCCACTTTATACCCAATAGTTAAAAAAAGTACTTAATTGAAGGAGTTGTGCAACTTTCTTGGTACCAATAGTGCACAATTACTAGGGCATTTGTGCATATGTATTGGATCAATTATGCAAATTTTGTGGTGGTCAAAGCGAACAGTTATTGGGGCACTAGAGAATATATATCGGATGTAACTTAAAATGACCACTTTTTGACCTTTGTGAACATAACGAATCCTCTCGTGTTCGTCATAACTACCGAAAAGCCAAAACAATAGCTATAAGCTTTTAAGTCGCATACAAAGAAACCCAAAAATAATTGTCAAATTCCGACATACCATTTAAGAGCTTAGAGCGTGCAAAGTTAGCTATAACAACTATTGATACTCTTCCTCTAGCTTATTCTTTAAAATAAGCAAAAATCTACTTAAAATTTCTCTTTCAATTGTATTTGATATAAAAAAGATAATCTTCCATCTGTATGTAACCACACTAGAAAGTAAGAACATAGCCTGGTTCACTTCTTGGACTTTGTTTTTCTTTTTCCTTACTCTTTTTAGCATTGTGACAATCAAATCTGCTTGGTAGAAATTCATTCTTCTAATTTATAAATGATTCTTTTGTTGCAAGAATAGAGAAAGGAATGAAGGTGTTGTCATTGATGTTAACTGGTCAACTGGTTATCTACTAGTTGCTGCTGGCTATATATGTTGAGGATATTGAGAAAATTGTATTAAAGGAAGATTGTAGGTATTCAGATGTTGCTCCGGTATTTGCCCTTGTGTTCATGCGGTTAAGATATGTTGGTCATGATTGTTGAAGGTTGTTATATCTAGATGTTTGGTTGATGGTTTGTTGTGTTCACCAGTTGTGAACTATGGTTCTCTTTGTTTTGGTTGAAGTCCAGAAGAAGGTTGCTAGTTCAGATTTCTCTCTGTTGAATTCTTTTAACTTGCGGTTCTAGAGTTAAGATGTTTTGATTGCATTGAAGATATTTTTGGTTTCTGGAAGTTCCTAGCTTAATTGGTTTTACACTGGTTTGGTTGATCGTGTGTTGAGCACTATCTTCGAAGTTAATGAAGTGTGTTGGATCTATTTTGGGTCTCGGTGAAGCGTGTGTTTGGGTCGCCCTCATTCTAATTCCAGCCTAGGATGTTTGGCGCCGACCTAATTCAAATTTGAAGTTGGATGGCCGACTTTGTATCTTTTTCAAGGTTGGAGATAGTATATATACAGGATGAGCTAGTAATGAACTATCATACATAAGAAAAGAAGGAATATAAGTGAAAGAGCAGATGCAACATTGATGCTATTCAAAAAGTGTGTGAGTTGTGTGTGGGAGATCAGTGCGAAGCTTAATGCTGAGTTTTTAGATGCAATGTGCAAAAGGTGAACTCTATCATTCATGCAAGTTGATCAAGTAACTGTGGTGGAATCATTTGTTGCATTGAGATTGTAATCTTGCTGTAGCAAGTCTTCTTTGTATCTTTGTGGCAATGAGCCTTATGGGTTGTAGCCCTGTGGACAGTGAGTCCTTATTTCAGACAGTAAGCCTTGTTTCAGGCAGTGAGCCTTTTGTAATCGGTTTTGATATTCTCTATAGTGTGAGTTAATCCTCACCATGGTTTTTCCCTTATTGGGTTTTCCACGTAAATCTAGTGTTACTGTGTTTATGTGTTGGATTTGAGTTTCTGCATTGATGTTTGATGATTAATCATTTAAGTAGTTTCATGTATTAGCTCTGGTAATTGAATTAAAGGTTAAAATCTGTGACAACTGATTCACCCCCCCTCTCAGTTGTCCTATTCAACATCTTTGGTAGCGGTGGTTGTACCATGCAAGTCATCCAATCCAATTTATTTATTGGCTTCTTAATGGTCATATTGTAAAAACAATAAATATTGTCGACATTGGTTATAGGCACACACTAGGCATAATACACATGATATAAATATGTTCCTACATGTTGAGTATAAGACACTGCATACTTTTGAAGTTGCAATAATGCTATTTCTATAAAATTCAAATATTTTTTAAGTCCATGGTAACCAAGCAACAAATGTTAGTAATTTAATAAATTTAAATTATCATAATTATAAATTTCATTTGTCATGATTTAGGACTATCGTGTATTACCTCAAGGAGATATCTAATATCTCATATCACACAAGGTTGGAACTTTATTGGATAAGGAAAAAATACTCATGTTTGAGTGTTACTATGGATTCTTCCTTGAATTTTAATTAAAATAGTACTAACTTAAAAGATATTCATAAAATAGCAAATGAGATCGTATTCTATAAATTAATATACTATTTGGTTCCTACACATAAGAGAGGTCTTATTGTATCAATTTCAATTTATCCTTGTAATTTTTTACCATGGTAAAGGTAGCCAAGTCAAAGTTACACTCTTGGTGGCAATTTTATTACTAAAGATGCCAATTTCTATCTCCCCATATTCATGCTTGTCTTAAAACCAAAGCAGAGCTATTTAATCCTTTCAAAGTAAGTTAAGCAAGCTCTCAAGAGTACAAGCCTTGGAAACCCTTTTTTTGTCGGTTGTGTTATTGAGCTCATTGTTGCCTCAATTTCATTAAGTTTATTGTACTGTATGAGTTATTTGTTAAATCCTTGAATAGGAAAATATGAACAGTGTTGATAATCATTTGTTTCTCTTCAATAAAATGCTCTTCATTTTCTTGGATATAACACACCTACTTATAATGGGTTGCTATCATCCTAAGATCTATCTAGGGATCAAACTTGGATAGCTCACTTGTTACTATATGTTTTGTCAAATGAATTTTCATGCATTGAATAAACATGATAATTTATAACTAGACTTGATTGTAAAAATATCATGCCTTAATGATCTCCTTGATAAAGATCGACAAATTATTATCATTTTCTAGTATTGTCATATCATTAGAGCTCCATGTATTGGCTATATTTTGGGAGCAATTACAAGTATCTCAAAAAAAAAATACACTTAAGAAATTTAATATGATCAAACTATTTGTTATACATGTTAAGGTTTGTAACATTTCTAATAACAAAATGCCATAGCTATGAACATCTGCTTGCGGAGAGATCAAGGCATTGAATCCATATTCTGTAGACAAGTCAATGATTTTAGTTGTTTTCTCCATTATTCCACAAAAACACAATTTTTTGGTAATAATATATTTAAGAAACCATATCTGGTGCGATGGAGCCCACTGAACCTTTTAAATCTATTGTTGAAGTTACTGAATTGACCACGATTTTTCCCATCAATCTAGATATCCAAAAATCTGACCCAAAAAATTATTAATTTGATAATGAATGAGCTAAGAGAAATTTATGTAGGTTTAATTTTAGAGAAAATTTTGTGGTTAAGTGCATTTGAATTAGAGTAATATTACAATAGTGATCTCTTGGAAAGTCCTGCTGTTTTATCTTTATAACACCATTTAGATGCAATAAATGTTAAATGAACCATTCATTTTCATGAGAGATGGGTTCTTGTGAACCACAACTCTTTAAATATGAGTCACGTAGTTTGACTCAAAACCTATGCAAATGAATCTTGATAAAACAACACATAATTTGACATACTACAAAAAAATTACCTACTTGATAATCAACAAGATAAGGAATTTTATCATGAATGGTTCACAAGACACAACACTTGTTGAAGGTTTTGTAAATGGATTAGCAAGCTATGCGAGTTTGGGTTTGATCTTGGGGGAAACTCCATGGTAAAATATGTTTGAGTTGAAGCAATACTGGGATGGGTAACCTTGTGGGAAATCCCAATGCTTCACCCCTATGAGAAACACCTCGATGCTACAAGTGCTAAGTGAAGCATGCATGATCATGAGAGATGGGTTCTTGTAAACCACTACTCATTAAATCACTAAGTTTAACTAAAAAATTATGTAGTTGAATCTTGATAAGACATCACATAATTTGACATATTGTGAAAAATACTAGCAATTTTAATCATCAATGAGATAATAAATAGTTCATAAGGATCAACACTTGCTAGTGGTTTTGCAAATGAGGTAGTAAGCTATGCAAGTTTGAATTTGAGGGAAACACTATGTTTGATTCAAAGTAGTACTAGTATAGGTGACCTCTTGGGAAGTCCTAATGCTTCATTCCTATGAGTATCACCTAGATGCTATGAATGCTAAGTGAACCATTCACGACCATGAGAGATGGGTTCTTGTGAACCACTACTCATTTTATATGGATCATTGAGTTTGAATTATGTAGTCGAATCTTTATAAAATGTCACATAACTTGATACATTGCAAGAAATCCCCCCTTCTCTCCCTCCCTCCACACACATGTATGTGTGTGCACTTCATACACACCCAACAATTTCTATTGGCTCAAAATAAAAAATAAGATGTTCTTCAAATTATGATTAAATGCAATTTATTTGAAAGAAATAAAATTGTTTTTTTTATTACCACCACTTCTTTATTTGCTTGATATTCCTAATAAAAAATAAGAGAATATTTCTACAAATTTTACTATAGTAGAAAAATAAATATAGTGCATTCATGATTGTAGACAATTAACAAAATATGCTTACTTAATTCTAAAAAAGCTCAAGAAGAATACCTTACACTTGGCAAATTTACTATGGAAAATATTTTGATCTTCATAATCATGACAAAAATTCAACCAATTTAAAGTAAAGAAATATTCTAACTAGCAAGTGTTATCTCCTAGAAATGCACCCTATGCAAAGTTATGAAAAAATTGAGCTTTCTAGAGAAACATGGGATCATTTCAAGGCTGTGGGTTACCTAAAGTTGAAATGAACCTCCGGATAAGGCTGGCTCCTAACTGGTAATATCACTTAACTACTAATCTTCGTAAGGAAAAGGGAGAAGGAGTGCATGAAAATGAAAATGAAATCTTATGGTGATACACCAAATTTGTTCAAACAGGTACAACTGCTTAACACACAGTTTTCAATCAACTAATAAAAGCTGATATGCACAACTCAATACTCATGTGATACTGCATAAACATTTCATAAGAAAGCTACGATACATACAGTCCTAGAAGGATAATAAATTCTTCTCACAACTAAAATCTGTTTGCATCACCAGCATAACCTATAACCTGCAATACACGTATCTCCTCTGCTTAAAAGTGCTATTAATGAGACAATTAACAAGGAATAAGAAAAAACTCACATGTAAATTTATCAATTATCAAACACACTCAATAAAACAAATAACTGAGAAGGCATAAACTGCTTTCTTTATTGATCTCCAAAGGTGAAACTCTACCATACAATGTCTGTAAATGAGTTACAAAACTCAGTATTCTCCTCTAAGGACTCATAGAAGTCACAAAGCAGAAAAATGCAAGTAAGAATTGTCTTACAAAATGAGGCAAAAAATGCCATATATACGAAAACTAAAAGTGTCTGCCCCTTGTTTTAGGGTTTACAAAATATCAATTTTTTAAGGGTCGACCCTCAGATCTTTTGGAAATAAAGCTAATGCATTCAATGTGCATCCCCCGTGTCCATGTCGGTGAAAGATCGCTCTAGGGATGGCCCTTCAGATCTTTTGCAACCATCGCATTAACTTCTGGCCCCCATGTCCACCTTCGAACCTCCATCAGAGCCGCCTTGAATGCCTTGAAGCATTATCATAAATGTCGCTCTACCTTTACCAGCAGACATCCCAGCTATCCTTGAGACTCACGACTTCTTCCCCCTCAAATTTCCTCCTTTTTCAGATCTTTCTTCAAGTTGATCCCCTTGAGAGACAACATCAAATGTTCCCTATTTTCAAGCCTCCATAGAGACAACACTACTGCCTTTGAACTGATTCATCATCCTTGATTACAAAGTAGATCCATACTGCTCACATTCCGTTGATCTCCTTCACAAAAAAAATTACAATAGTCAAACTACCCATGGTCCATATTTTGCTCCTTCTGATTGGCTAAACTCGTGCCACGTAGATTCCCAGACGGTCAAAGGTCATTTAAACCGCATCGCATGTCGGTGAGACACTAGCCGTGTCTCCCCGATGTGATTAGACTTCACAGCAGCATTCATCATGGCTTACAACCATCGGCAAGAGTTCATATCGAGCTGCAAAATTCATATTGACATCCCTAAAATCATCGGTGAGATGATCACTTTCGGCCAAACATCATAGCGAGCTCTCAGGAGTCATACCGATATCGCCATTTCATCGCCTAGACATCCGCATTCGACAAGAGTTCTCGCCGAAGTCTATAGCAGACCCATCGCTATCGAAAAAAAAAACATCAGTCGGGAAGACTTCATACCAAAGGCATAAACTTTCGGTGAGACACCATTGGGTCGGCAGGACATCTCCCCGAACTCAAAACATTACGCCGACGCTAACTCCCTTCGAAAAGACACCATCAGGTCGGTGAGACCTTTAATCGAGGCCATTCCATTTCGCCGAGACCTCACTCCATCAGCAGGACCTCTCCCCGAACGCAGATTCCTTCGGCGAGACCACCTTCATTGGTCAGCAGGACGTCTCTCCAAGCGCAAACCATTCTCCCCGAGCTCAAACATTTCGGCAAGACCTCACGCCGAATTCAAAAACTTTCAGCGAGACCCCTTAGAGTTGGTGAGACATCACCCCGAAGTTCCATCATTACACCAAAGCCATTCCACTTTCGTGAGACCTCACACCGTCGATGAGACACTATGCCAAAGGCACAACCTTTCGTCGAGACCTCCATCCTTCAGAAAGACTTCTCGTAGTCGGAGAGACATCATCTAGAAGCAAATCATTCCCCCCGATGCCACCCTTGTGAACAACTGTCGGCGAGACATCCCAAGCAGAGAGAGATATAAAGTTTCACAGTGACCAAGATGTCTTGGCGACCATGAGGATTTCAAACGGGTATAACACACTGCTAGTCGACAAGACATTCAGTTGGTCTCAGCGACTTTCTTCTTTGAGGAGTTTTATGCCAGATCCGAATGAGGCATACCTTCTAACAAACTTCCTTAAGAAATATCATCGGGTGTATGATTTAATCCTACACAACAATGTCCCCATTTTGCCTTCATGAACATCTGAAACATAGATTGCCCTGCCTGTTTGCGCCCACAGGTGAAAATCAGGTAACAACAAGGACATAATTTAATGTGAATTCCCCATAACACTCACAAGTAAATAGTAAGCTAATAATGAGGATTTTAGAGGGAATCTAGGATTGGCAAGAGCAATGATTATAAATTCAGTGGTTTCCTTTGTTAAAGGTGTTACATTTTTTCTTGGTTCTAAAACTTGTAATATTGTGCAATGGGAAATGACAATTGTTTGTATCACCCTCACTATAAGGATTTTGAGGACATCTAGACATTCATTAATTTTAGGAAGGTAATGATGTTTCTAATTTTCTTGTGAATGCAAGCATTGAGCAACATCCCATTGCAATGCTTATAAGTGACCATTCAACTTATTGGGAAAACCTTGATCCTCTTCTTATGAGTAAGGAACCTTCATGATAAGCCTTTAGGTTTAGTGGGCCCCACATTCTTGTTATTTGTAGTTGCTAGCATCTCCTTGTATGTTAAGGGCATTGCATTTCATGATTGTGATGAGTATGCTATTTTTTTACAATCATTATTTGGTATTTTCTTGATCTCTTGATGATTTATTGGAATTATTTTGGTTGTTGCTAGCACATTTGACATTTACCTTTTTTCATGAAATATTTCATTTGTTGTGCTTAAAGTTCTTCATGTGGTGGTTAGTTGAATGTTTGTTGCATGTTGGCTTTGGATGTGGTAAGGCAGAATTGATGTAATCAAGGATAAGGAGTTAATTGAATGACATCCTTTTCCTAATAGAAAACACCCAAGAAAACCCCATAAGAGTTCAATAGTTCCAATATTGTCACATAAAACAACTCAAATTTATGTTAACACCAATATTTTTCATACATGCAAATCATCTCTTTATAAATACTCAACTCCCAAATATGGAAATTAACCCTTTCCATTTGGGTTTGCAAAAGCATTACAAGTTTCTATAGAGAATTTGGTAGAGTCCCACCAAATAATAAATGCTTTAAAAAATAATTCCCAACCTAGATACATGTAACTATACTTGAACATTAAATTTTTTCTATATACACATGTACTAAGATATGTAGAGTGGCATGCAACACTAATATCCAACTCTAGGAAAATTTCAATAAAGTCTCCCCTTACAACTCAACAATCCCAACCTACAAAATTGACATGCATATAAATAGGTACTCAAGTCCACCACTTGTAACACACACACACAACTCCTCAAACTCCTTAATTAGGTTTCCTAACAACCTACAAGAAAAGAAGAAGAAAATATCCTTTTGGTCATATTAATACAATAAAAATTACTCCAATGAATGAGAATAAGAGTTCTCCCTTGTAGAGAATAAATTCCCCAAAGTTCTAGGTACCATATATAGCTACAAAATTTTTGGAACCAAATAAGATTGTTTATATAATTCAACTAATGCAAGGGAAACCCAACCATGTAAACAAAAGTAAAAAGGAAAAATTTCCAGGAGGAAAAGGTGGCATGGAGGACAAACATGGAGCTAAATCTAGTTTCTATCTAGGTGTAGGCAAACTCAAACTAGAGTGTTTAATGAGGTAGGTGGATTTAGAGTGAGAGTGATTATAATTAATAATGTGGGTTAGTTTTGGTGCCCAACCAAGTAGAACTATTGTCCAATATAGAGATGAGAGGAGAGATGCATTAGCAAGGAGATTGGACAAGAAAATTTAGTTCAAAGGTGTTGGTATAGAATCAAGATTCACAAATATATGAGTTTTCATAATCTTCATACACCATTGTCTATTTATTAATAGAAAATTTTAGATGTTAATGGTGTCCATTTCTCATTACCCTCATTTTTTTCTATTGTGTATGTGGTTTATGTAGTTTAGCTATAAGGTTAGGCTTCACCAAAAAGAATCCTAACTCTATTTACTATAAGGAAGATAAGGTATAAAACAACTTTCTACACTAATCTTGAGAGGAGAGTTATGTATTTTTTTAGATATTTACAAAAGTTACAAAAACTAAACAAAACTAAACATAAATATCATTCATACTATAACACAATGATTTATGCGAGGAAAACATTTTTTGGAGAAAAATACCAGGCTCCAAAATCCACTCAATATATTATTCAAAAATCAACAAGATTACAATATACTTGCAGAGAAATCTCTCGTAGGAGTATCACCAACTAGAGATCCAAAGGAAACTCAACATCTATAAGACTCACACTCAACCTCCATATCAGACACATAATATATAGGAGATACAATACACAAAAATATCATATGGTATTTACAAAACCATGACCTAAAACCACCCAAAAACTGGCACCCAAATTATCTTCAATAAAAGAGTCCCTATGATGTGTCCAAACTGTTGGAAATAGGATTCCATTTAACTGCAATCCTAAAAATTATTTATTTCATGTATCTCCTAAGTCCTTGGAAAGTGTTCTCAAACACTAGTATTAGAAAGAGATTAATTATTGAATGAAATAATCATGTTAATTGACATTTGTAATTACTCAATAACATTATGTTTCCACAGTCCATTATCATAAGTAGTCAAGATTTCTGGATAAAACTGTGTGCTGTTTTTTTCATCTTAAAAAAAATAGCACACAGTTTTATCCAGAAATCTTGACTACTTATTTGTAATTACTTCTAAATGATAGGAGCATGTGAGGGCGTCCAAGATGAGTTCATAAATAATAGGAGCACACGGGGTACCCACATGGAAGGTGGAACTCACCTTGAGTTAAGTTAACTATTTGTAGTAAAAGATAACACTTCTGAATGCATGTAAAGATCCTAGGAGTTAGGGATTGATGTTTACATGCATGAAGTTCAGTTTAGTTCATTTCAGTTTAGATCAATTCAGTTCAGTTCAGTTCAGAATCAATTTAGTTTAGTTTAGTTATGGTTTAGTTATCTTCAGTTAGTTTTAGTTGAATGCTAGTTGACTTCAATTAACTTAGAATGCATGACTAATGACTTGATTTGCATGATAGATAACAAGTGACTACCTTCAGTTAACAGGGGATGACCATTCTTGCATGAATGGTGGAGAGATATGTTTCATTTAACAGAGAATGACTTGGACCCACCTTGGGCACCCAAGTTGGCTTCTTGGAGTTAACTCTTTTGCATGCTAAGATATTTTAGAAGGTTGAGTTAAGTGGGCCCATTCTTGGGCGCCTACTTTGAGGATAAGCTTTGAAGATATCTACGAAATCAAGGTTCAGTTGTGACTTCAGTTTGGGATGCCCAAATGGATGAAGCTCATGTTTTGGCATTGTTATTCATGGTAGAACTCTACTTGCAAGAGATAGGTGTACCTTTTGTGAGATAGGGATTGAGCTTTGTATATTGTAACTCTTTGGAGTTTACAAAGTTGATTATTGCCTATTTATCTCAAGCAAGTTGAAGAGAGTTTTTATTAGTTTTATTGCAGGTTGTGAAGAAGATTTGGTGAAGGAAAAAAAAGCATTCTCAAGCAAGGATTGGAATTATTGTAATCTACTTCAAAGATTAAATAATACATTGATTCTTGGTGGAGTTTTTTCCCGAAAGGGTTTCTCCATGGTATATGCTATGTATCTTCTAATATCCTGTCTAATTCTTCTACAACCTTTTGTCTTCATTCTACAAATGATAAAATGAATTAATCAAATAATCACCCACAAAGAATCTGTAACAAAGAATACATATTTAGATTAGCAATCATAAAGTTTTAGAAAGTATTAAGCTACATAAACACCTCAATTTTCAACACAAACACAAACCAACATGTGTAACTCCCCCTTACAACTATTTTATGTGTCTAACACTGTAGCGTCATAAATTGTCACCCTTGACAATTTCACACTATGTTTTTGATCCCCCTAAACTATTGAGCCTAATTGGGTCCCTAATTTCCTAAATTATGCATTCTATAGACCATTTGTACCAGTTTATGAGAAATTTCAAGCATTGAAAAAATGCATCCAACTATTATTTTGCCCCCGACATTTAATGTCTTGGAGAATAGGGCCAAGATCCATTCGCCTTAGGGCATATGGGTCATCATATTTTTTTAGGGATCAATTTTGGATAGGTCAGAGTCAACATTTTAACATTCAAAATTCAAATTGCAAATGTCAGCTATCAGGATTTAATTTTTGAGAAATTAGAGAAATGCCTATAAATGGCTAGTTATTACATCATTTGAAATCTAACAAGATCTACCTAGAAAACCATTGGAGTAATTATTATCAAGAGCACTATCAAGCAAGTCAAGATCAACATTTTAGAGCTTTATCATAGCAATCCAAGATCTTAACATCATGTCAAATCCTATGTGAGTTTATGTATGTTCATGTTATCATTGTTCTGTGAAGGCTAACACTTTTGTAGGTCTCTAAAGCATTCAAGAAATCAAGCAATCAAGATCCAAGACCTTGAGGTGATGTGCATGACTTCAATCCTTCAAGGAAGCCATTGTAAGGTGGTGAGTTGCAATACTTTGTGATTTCATCATTCCTTTCCTATCCATTATCATTTTATCATTGACATTGCCATTGTAAAAGTGAAAACACTTACATGGGGTTTGAATGAGGCAAGCCCCTAAATGGACCAACATTTCTTCTCTTTGTGAATGTGCAAGTTTTAGGTTTGGAGAGGATTGAAGAAAGATTGAAGACAAATTGTTCATTGTTGCATTTGAAGCCCTACATCTTGTCAACTCATGGAAACTCACCTACAAAATTATCTGACAGTGTTTTGACAACTCTGCAATTAGAAATTAGAAGATCATATATGTCATCAAAAGACCTCAAAAGCAGAGTAGAAGTGGCATACAAGGACCCATATGCCCTAGGGTGACTCTATCCTCCTGTAATGATCAAAACCAACTTTTTTGGGTAGGTACACAATCCTCTACACTTCCCAGATCTACATGCAAGTTACTATTTCAGTTTGTTGTTTGTCAGATTATTGCATTTTTCATATTAGGTCATATAACTTAATTAGGTTAACTATTGCAAGTCAATCCCAAATCATTCTAATCCTTAATAGGATGGTGATTCAGGTTTGACTGGATCACCTTCATGGCTAAAAGTCAATCTACTCACCTTGTTAATCTCCATCTTAATGAAATAATAGAAAATACACATTTCTACCCCCAAAAAAACTATATGAATCCTAGGTTTATACATTAGGCCTAGGGTTCACTTTTTTTCTTTGTTCCATTTTTATTTTCACATTTCCTAATTCGGGAGACCCAACTTCTGGAGACCATAAATTATGATCTGGGAGTTTGATTGATGAAACGTTGGAAATCTTGTGAAGTTCTCTATCAATCTAAAATTAGATTTTCTGGTTATGACCACTTTCAGGCCCAAAAAGGACCTCTAAGTGCCTCAAAATCAACTTGAAACTTTTAAAATTGAAAACATTACACTACAAAAAATCCCTATGATTTGCTCCATTTTTTGCTTCGTTTTTTACTTCCACCCACTGTTTTAATGTATTTTTTGCCAACTTTTTGAAAATGTCAGCACTATTTATCGGGATGGCACTATTTTTGGCATTTATTTGCGCCAATGAGGACAAGTTGGTGCTAATTTTTGCCAAAATTAGCGCCGATATTAGCTCCAAGTGTGGCACCACCGTAAGTGCCGCCTTTGGCTTTGAGTTTAGTGCCACTTTTAGCTTCGGCTTTAGCTTCAAGTTTAGCTTCGGGTTTAGCGCTGATTTAAACACCTCTATGTCAAAGAGACTTATTTATATGTCTCATCGACAATGTAAAACAGTGAAATGTCAACAAGTTACAGGCATATCGAGGAGAGAATCACTTACATCACATCAACAAGGTATATCTACAAGTGCTCGACAAAACACAACTCTTCAATATAACGAAGTAATGTCAATGAGACATTGAGATATTGGTAAGACAAATAGGATTATCTCATCAACACTCTTCAAGTAATGATCAAAAGCATACACTGCTATACCATCGATAAGATGAGCAACATATGTGGTAGAGCGGTATACACTACAACCTCACAACAAGAAGCCTTGAGCAAGGTGGTAGTGCGGTAAACAACAGAAGGGAAGGGAAAAAACCCACCATACCACAGCGGGTATAATAAGAGATGGCGGTAGTATGGTAATAGTGGCATCATTACAATTTACAACACTAAATGTAGCAAAACACGTTAGTCACAATCCATTTGAATAAATCATTTAAGGAATCAAGAATATAGCCTGCCAAAATACACTAAAACTCTAATAAACATACTCTAAAATTTTCGTCAAAATGTTATTTTCAGGCATAGCCCGCCAAAATGGAGTTTTCATTTTAATAAACATACATTAAAACCTTTTTTGAAACTTGAAACCTTATTTTCAGGTGTAGCCCACCAAAATGGAGAAGTGTTGTAATCTAGGTATTTAATTGACATATGTTTGCATAATCTCAAATTCCTTCAGATGCTTTTGAAGTATTAATGTATCCTATATAGGGTTTATAATGACTTCTTTTAATTTTAAAAAATAAATCAAATGCTTTTGAAGTATCAATGTGTCCTATATATAGGGTTTAAAATAATTTCTTTTAATTTAAAAAAATAAATAAATGATGTATTTTCCTATGATTAAATAATGTGGAGATCTCCTAAATCTGCCCAAGCACACTATCCTCTTTCACACTATGTTCATTACTCCAGCTGCTAGGGTTTTGCATTTGACATCTTTAATATCTTCATGATTGCGGCTTTTAAATAGATCTTAGTCTTTGCTTTAATCTTTATCATGTAACCCTTGAGTTCCATAATCCATCGTCAATCTCTTCTAAGAATGTTGTCTTAAGATAGACTACATAGTATGCATATAAAGCAAGTCCATACTTGCCATTGTTCCAAACCACCACTCACCACCTTGCTTAAAATGCTACCTCCATAAGCACAATAACATGTTTTAAAATCATGGTTGCTAGTGATTGACCATAAAGGAAACTACTTTCATCAAGATACAATGAGATTTTTGTCTTCAAACTTAAGGCATTATGCAAGATAACATTGCGAGTTGTTTGTTGTGTACAATTTGATTTTCTTGCACATTTATTGCTTTGCTAACTTCCTTTAAGACTAGATATTGCACCTGTTGGATCTCAGTTGTGTTTATAGTTTTCCCTTGTTGACAAAATCCCTTTCGGTTAGTTCTCTTTGATAATCCGTCTCAGTTTGGATCCTTATGCTTTATTTTGGCACTTCTTTGATGTCTCTTGGCTATTACAGAAAGATATTTGTTATGATTCAAATTCATGGTGATGAGATTTCTGGTTCATGTTATGAATGCTACTTCTTTGACTGATAGAGCTTGACAGATGGTTTCTTTGTTAGGATGGTTCTCTTTGCATACCACAAGTGTATTTCACATGATTTCAAGCCATTTGATTACATTCTTTGAACTCACATTTTTGAAGGCATTACAGTTACCTTGGTTCTGACATCTCATTTGTCTAATGGTATTGGTTGTTTCTCATTTGGGCTTACAAATATCGGCGTGAGAATGGTAGGGTCTCCCCGATCCATTTTGAAATGTCTGTGTTGCCTATCGGCAAGACATTTCTGATGTCATGTTGATTGGATTTTTTTTTTATTCAGGCAGCTTTCGGCAAGACTTCTCTTTTGTTTCGGTGACACAAAGGGGTCATATCGGCATAAGTTATACCATCGGTATGTGGTCACAACGAAATTGCTTTGTCTCACCGATCGGAGGTTGAATGGGAACATATCAGCAGGAGTTTTGTTATCGGGGTAGTGTCTCATCAAACTTGAAATGTCTCCCTGACTAGTGCATATGGAGATTCATCGGCAAGAGCTGGGCGATATCGGAATGTGATCTCGGCAAAGTCTTCTTGTCATGCCGACCGACGGTGGATGGATTGGATTATCGGCAAGAGTTTGTGATATTCGGAGGGAGGTCTCAGCAATTCCGTGGTGTCTCACCAACTTATACAAAGGGTTATTTCGCCGGGACTTTTGTAGCATCAGAGTGTTGTCTTAGCGAGCCCATCAGGTCTCGCCAACGAAGTCTATTGAGTGGCTTTCGGCGAGAGGTTTGTGTCATCTTGGCGAACAGGTATGAATTAGGGTGTTTCGATATAGCGGAGTTTTATCTTTATGAGGTCTCCCTCGAGAGTGATATGTTACGATGATAAGGTTGATCACGGGGGCTCTCAGCAAAACAAAGTCTTATCTATAAGATGTCTCCCCGATTATGATTTGTCTCAGCGACACCGGATGAAAGGATGATTTTCGGTAAAACAAAGCATCATCTATGAAACGTCTTGCCGCTAGAAGAATGTCATAGTGACACATAAGAGATAAAAGGGATTTCGGTGAAACTTAATGTGGTCTGCAAGAGGTCTTCCCAACTTTGATGGGTCATGGCGAAAGCGACAAACATAGGGATGTTTGACAGCGATAAAGTTGCCTTCGGCATAACGTTACATCGACGGAAATGAGAGTTTAGGGCAAAATTTTGTGATTATTCTTTTTGGCTGGGTATGGAACCCTAGCCTGGCCACCATCATGAGAGTTTTAGTTATGTTGTTACTAGCTATAACGGCTTTATCAGTGGTATATGGAAGCTTTATTTGGTGCATTTCTAGCTCAAAGCTCAACAGTGGTTGATGGAGCCATGGGAGTTGCAGATTTGTTTGTGGTGGGCAGTTGTGCTTTTTATGCAGTGAAATGATCACATACGTTTCAGATTTGTTGAGGTCGGCTCTTAGCTGGGTGAAACGGATCTTGTATTGGGAAATCAATTTCACCTCGACTAATAATCTTGCTAGGTACAAGATGAAGATTTCTATTATAAACAACTTTGTTAACTTTAGTCTGAATATTCTCAGGTTGGTTGTTCAACCGTTACTTCTGACGATAGTTACTTATCTGGCATTTACATCACAAAGAGTTATCTTTTCTCTATGATCCTTTGACCACGAAATTCATTGAAGATTTGATACCTAAAAAGATGTATAAATAGAAGCAGAAAACTATGTTTCTGTTCGGTTGTTGTAATTCTGAGATTATCATTCCTTAGATGTATGAAAATGTATGGATAAACTGTGCAATAAAATCTGAATAACAAGATGCAGAGATATTGTAAATTTCTTCTCTATATAGTATTTTAGGGATTCAATTATTGAATCTTTAAGGTATTTTGTAGACGAGAAAATAGAGAAACATGTGCTTAATTGAAAACAGAGAAATCCTCTGAGTTATTATTGTTGTTCAAATCATAATTTGAGGGGTTGGTACTCCTTGAGGTAGATATCTCTAAATGAGGGGTTGGTGCTCCTTGAGTGGGTGCTCAAAAATCAGCCTATAAGGCATTGTGAATAGTTGATTAAAAGATTAAGCCTTGAAGGCATTTCAGGAGTGGTTTTTATACCCCAGGAGGGTTTTCCACTCGACAAATTTTGTGTCTCTTTGTTCCTCTGTGTTCTCACTGCTTTACTGTGTTGTTGTTTCAGTTCACTATTGGGATTACTACTTTTCTCAATTCTGTTTATGAATGATTACATTCAACTCATGAATGCATTAATTAGAGTAATATTGAGATCAAATCTGAGCTATGTTTTAAATTTTTGAATATTAGTCAAATCTATTAAGACATTGATTCACCCCCCCTCTTAGTGTCATTTTAACTCCAACAATTGGTATCAAAGCATAGGGTCCTCTGATAGGTTTTAATCACCTTGGATTGATCTTGGTCTTGGAGTTTGTTTTTAATGGCACATTCTCAAGATGGTGCCTCTGTAACCAGAGCTCCGTTATTTCATGGAACAAATTATGTGTTCTGGAAAATCAGAATGGAAGCTTTTCTTATTTCTTTTGATGTTGATGTTTGGAGCATTGTTATAAATGCTTACAATGTACCAGCCTCTATTCCCATTGATCCTGCTGAAAAAAAGAGGTATGAAACAAATTCCAGAGCTAAGCATGCCATCTTGTGTGGGTTAACTAAAGATGTGTTCATTAAAGTCATGCATTGCAAATATTCTCATGATATCTTGGAAAAACTTGAAACTATATATCAAGGGAATGAGAAAGTCAAACTGTCAAAAATCATTACACCCAAACATCAGTTTGAGGAGTTGAAAATGAAGGATGATGAAAAAGTGGCTGAATATTTCCTAAGAGTTGATGAAGTTGTCAATGCAATGAAAGGTCTAGGTGAAGAGGTTAATGAATTTGATGTGGTCACAAAGGTTGTTAGAACCTTACCATCCAAATTTGAATCTAAGGTTTCAGCCCTAGAAGAAAAGAAACACTTTGATAAGCTTACCTTAGACAACTTGCAAGGAATACTTACTGCCTATGAAATGATAACTAGCAAAAACAATTCAACAGGAAAAGAAACTGCCTTTAACACTGAAAAGAAAGAAAAAGTTGAAGTCAGTGAATCAGAGTTGTCAGATTCTAAAGAATCCCATTTTGTTAGAAGATTTAAAAAGGGATCAGGAAAATATAAGGGAAAACTTCCCTTTAAATGTTTTAACTGTGGCAAAATAGGTCACTTTGCTGCAAAGTGTCCCTATGATGATCAAATCTGTGACGAGACAACTAAAAAACAACCTAAGAAGAAGGCCTTCAACCCTAAACGAAACTTCAATTTCAAAAAGAAGAAAAGTCTATTTAGCAAGGATGAATCTGATATTGAGTCTAAAGATTCATTAGTTCAAGAAGATGAAACTTTGTTCATGGCTGAAATTACTCAAAAAAATGATTCAAACACTATTGATGTTGAAGAAGGTGAAGTAGATCTTGAAAGTGAGCTAAAATGTGCTTTACAAGAAGTCAGAAAACTCAAAAAACAAGTTCTTGCTCAAGAACATAAACCAGATCAAGAAATGGTCTCTCTGAAAACTCAGCTTGAAGAAGCTAAAAGAGTTGAAGATTGTCTTCGAGAGACTGTAAGCCGCAAAGATCAAGAAATTCAAAAACTGGAACAAGAAGTAGTCTGTCTTAGGAAGGAAATTGAAAAATATGAAAGCACTCTAAAACTGAATGAGATGCTTAGCAAGCAGAAGCTGTATAAAGATAAAACTGGTATTGGTTTTGAAAAGGGTGAATGTTCAATTGATAATACAAAACAAAACCCCTCTTCTGAAGTCAAAGGTTCAGGTTCAAATCACTCAGAATTTAGTAAGGATCATGTTCAGTCTTTAAGAGGTAATAGATCTTCATACAGAGTCAATCCTTTCTTCTATAGTTATTCTTTTTTCTGCAACAAATTTGGCCATAAGGTGAGCACTTGTAGGCTTATGAATCCTCCTAGAATACCCAAGTTTGGTCTTAGACAACATATGGTTTTGTAAGATAGATCAGATGTTTTAAATGCAATACTTTGGAACATTCTGTCAAATAGTGTAGAATTGATCTGCAATCTAAACAACAGAAAATTAAAAAGGTTTGGAAACCTAAGACTGTTAACAACATTGAGCAAACTATGTTGGTTCAAACTGCTTTTCATTCCAAGAAAAAGGACTTATGGGTCCTGGACAGTGGATGTTCTAACCATATGACTTGCGACAAGGATAAGTTTATAAATCTTGAAGATTATGTAGGTGGTTATGTTAAGTTTGGTGATAACTCTGGTATTCAAATTAAAGGTAGAGGTTCACTTCTTCTGAATGAAGACACTCCTATCTATAATGTGTACTATGTGGAAGGTCTCAAGCACAATCTTCTAAGTGTTAGCCAAATATGTGATAGTGGTTATCATGTTCTTTTCACTTCGCAGGGATGTGAGATTAAGAACAAGCTAGGAAAGGCTATTGCAGCTGGAAGGAGGACAAAAGGAAATGTGTACAATCTTCTCGACACATCAAGCAATGACAATAATCAAGGTATGTGTCTAATGGGCCAAATTGAAGAGAATTGGTTATAACATAAAAGATTAGGACACATAAACTTTGAAAATCTGGTTAGAATCAGTAAAAATTAGAATGTTAGAGGTCTACCAATTCTTAGCAAGCTAGAAAACTCTGTGTGCAAAGAATGTTTAAATGGTAAACAGACTAAAATCAGCTTCAAAACAAAAGAACATTCTTCTTCAAAACCTTTACAGCTTGTGCATACTGATTTATGTGGACCAACCAGAACAAGGTCTATTAATGGTGAAAGGTACTTTATGTTGTTTGTGGATGATTATACTAGAATGATATGGGTCACATTTCTTAAGCACAAATCATAAGCCTTTGGAAGGTTCAAAATTTTTCGTAAAATGGTTGAAAAGGAATCTGATCTGAAACTTAAATGTCTGCGATCTGAAAAAGGAGGTGAGTTCACTTCTCAAGAGTTTATTGATTACTGTGAACAACACGACATTAAAAGATAATATGCTGCAACAAAAACACCTCAACAAAACGAGGTAGTTGAACGTAAGAATAGAACTATAAAAGAAATGGCTAGAACCATGCTAGATGAAGCTAAGTTGTCTGATATGTATTGGAAAGAAGCTGTTCATACAGCTGTATACATTTTGAATAGAGTGCAACTTAGGGTGCAACTTAGGGTGAAATCTAAACACACTCCTTATGAACTTTGGTATGGAAAAACTGCTTCTGTCAAACACTTTAAATTTTTTGGAAGTAAGTGTTTTATCAAGAAAGATGATGATAACCTTGGGAGCTTTCAATCAAAGAGTGATGAGAGGGTATATTTTTGGGATACTCAACTCACAGCAAAGCTTATAAATGCCTTAAAAAAAGGCTTAATAAGATTGTTGAAGTTGTTAATGTAAAATTTGATGAAAGACCACATTTGTATGCTGAATCTTTGCAGGATAATGAGGAAGAAGAACTTGAACTAGAAATAATTTCAGAAGGAGCTGAAACAACAAAGCCTAATACTGATTCAGCAAGCCCTAAAAATGAAACAGTAAGTCTTGAAAAGGTTGCATCAAAAGCTCTAGCTAAATATCACCCCAAAAATTAGATTATTGGGGATAAAAATGCAGGAGTTCAAACTAGAAGAAAGGCTACAAAATCTGATGAAAAGGCACAAATTGCTTTTTGTTTAGTTACTCAGTTTGAGCCTAAAACTTTTAATGAAGCTCTCATAGATTCATGTTAGATTAATTCTATGCAGGAAGAAATTGATTAGATTGAGAAAAATCAGACTTGGGAGTTAGTCCCAAGACCAGATGACAAAAATGCCATTGGAGGCAAATGGATATACAGAAACAAGGTTGATGAAAATGGTAATGTTATTCGCAACAAAGCAAGATTTTCCTGCAAAGGCTATGCTCAACAAGAAGGTATTGATTTTGGTGAAACTTTTGCACCTGTTGCTAGACTAGAATCTATCATAATATTCTTGGCTTCTGTTTACAAAAACTTTACTGTTTATCAAATGGATGTCAAAACTTCTTTTTTAAATGGCTATTTAGATGAAGAGGTCTATGTTGAACAGCCTGAAGGATTTATTTGCAAAGATAAGCCTGATCATGTTTACAGATTGAAAAAGGCCCTCTATGGCTTAAAACAAGCACCTAGAGCTTGGTACTCTAGGCTGGACAATCATTTGCTTTCAAATGGTTTTGTTAGAGGAGGTGTAGACAACAATCTTTATGTTAAAACTGAAGGTTCTAATATTTTGGTTGTTGAAATTTACGTTGATGACACTATCTTTGGCTGCAACAATGTTACCTTGAGTAAAAAATTCTCTCAGCTAATGGAATCTAAATTTGAAATGTCATTATTAAGAGAATTAAATTTCTTCTTGGGTCTTCAAATCTCTCAACGTGAAAATGGAATATTTCTTTCTCAAACCAAGTATGCTAGAGAGATGCTTAAGAAATTTTAGATGGATGAATGCCATCTAGTTAGCACCCCCATGGTTACTGGATGCAAACTTACTAAGGTTGATGATTCTCCTGATACAAATCAAATTGAATATAGATCAATGATTGGCAGTCTATTATATTTAACTGCTCGACCTGACATCATGCAGGTAGTTTGCACTATTGCACGGTTTCAGGCATCACCTAAAGAATCCCATGTCACCTGTTAAAAGGATTTTTAAATATATTCAGGGCACTCTTGATTATGGTCTTTGGTATCCTAGAAGCAATGATTTCTCTTTGATTGCTTATACTGATGTTGACTGGGCTGGTTGTTTGGATGATAGGAAAAGCACCAGTGGTGCTGCATTCTTTCTTGGTGATCGTTTAGTGGCATGGCACAACAAGAAACAAGTATTTGTTTCTCTTTCTACTGCTGAAGCAGAATACATTACTGCCACTTCATGCTATACTCAAGTTCTTTGGATGAGTCAAACTCTCTCAGATATGGGTATTGAAGTTCCTAAACCTATTTCTATTCTCTCTGATAACACTAGTGCGATAAATATATCAAAAAATCCTGTTATGCACTCTCACACTAAACATATTGCTATCAAGTTTCACTTTCTTCGAGAAAAGGTACTGGCTAATGATGTCTGCTTACAGTTTGTTGGTTCACAAGATCAGGTGGCTGACATTTTCACTAAGCCCTTAGCAAAAGAATTATTTGAAAGGCTGAGACTTCGATTGGGAGTTATCTCTCAATCGTTACTTCACTAAATCTCCAAGCTACTGCTTAGGGGGAGCATGTTATATGTTTTGATTCACTTACAACTCTCCTACAATCTTGGTTGCTGCACTGTTACTCTTTTTGTAGCTTTTTCTCATGATATTTTGGTTGGATTCTCAGTTGTGTTTCATGGCAATGCACATTCTTCTCTTCTATTCTTTGTCATTGAGGCAAAAAGGGGGAGTCATTTGTGTTTTTCCATCAAGGACAAAGGGGGAGTTTGTTGGATCTCAGTTGTGTTTATAGTTTGTCCTTGATGAAAAAATCCCTTTCAGTTAGTTCTCTTTGATAATCCGTCTCAGTTTGGATCCTTATGCTTTATTTTGGCACTTCTTTGATGTCTCTTGGCTATTACAGAAAGATATTTGTTATGATTCAAATTCATGGTGATGAGATTTCTAGTTCATGTTATGAATGCTACTTCTTTGACTGACAAAGCTTGATAGATGGTTTCTTTGTCAAGATGGTTCTCTTTGCATACCACAGGTGTATTTCACATGATTTCAAGCCATTTGATTACATTCTTTGAACTCACATTTTTGAAGGCATTACAGTTACCTTGGTTCTGACATCTCATTTGTCTAATGGTGTTGGTTGTTTCTCATCTGGGCTTACACATATCGGCATGAGAATGGCAGAGTCTCCCTGATCCATTTTGAAATGTCTGTGTTGCCTATCGGCAAGACATTTCTGATGTCATGTCGATTGGATTTTTTTTATTCAGGCAGCTTTCGGCAAGACTTCTCTTTTGTTTTAGTGACACAAAGGGATCATATCGGCATAAGTTATACCATCGGTATGTGGTCACAGCGAAATTGCTTTGTCTCACCGATCGGAGGTTGAATGGGAACATATCGGCAGGATTTTTGTTATCGGGGTAGTGTCTCATTGAACTTGAAATGTCTCCCCGACTAGTGCATATGGAGATTCATCGGCAAGAGCTGGGCGATATCGGAATGTGATCTCGGCGAAGTCTTCTTGTCATGCCGGCTGAGGGTGGATGGATTGGCTTATCGGTAAGAGTTTGTGATATTTAGAGGGAGGTCTCAGCGATTCCGTGGTGTCTCACCGACTTATACAAAGGGTTATTTCACCGAGACTTTTGTAGCATCGAAGTGTTGTCTTAGCGAGCCCGTCAGGTCTCACCGACGAAATCTATTGAGTGGCTTTCAGCGAGAGGTTTGTGTCGTCTTGGCGAATATTTATGAATCGGGGCGTTTCGGTATAGCGAAGTTTTATCTTTATGAGGTCTCCCCGAGAGCAATATGTTACGGTGACAAGGTTGATCACGGGGGCTCTCGACAAAACAAAGTATTATCTACAAGATGTCTCCCCGATTATGATTTGTCTCAGCGACACGGGATGAAAGGATGATTTTCGGTAAAATAAAGCATCATCTACGAAACGTCTCGCCGACAGCAGAATGTCACAGCGACACATAAGAGATAAAAGGGCTTTCGGTGAAACTTAATGTAGTCTGCAAGAGGTCTTCCCGACTCTGATGGGTCATGGCGAAAGTGACAAACATAGGGATGTTTGACGACGATAAAGTTGCCTTTGGCATAATGTCACATCGACGAAAATGAGAGTTTAGGGAAAATTTTTGTGATTATTCTTTTTGGCTGGCTATGGAACCCTAGCCTGGCTGCCATCATGAGAGTTTTAGTTTCTGTTGTTGTTGGCTGTAACGACTTTATCAGTGGTATATGGAAGCTTTATTTGGTGCATTTCTGGCTGAAAGCTCAACAGTGGTTGATGGAGCCATGGGAGTTGCAGATTTGTCTATGGTGGACAGTTGTGCTTTTTAAGCAGTGAAATGATCACATATGTTTTAGATTTGTTGAGGTTGGCTCTTAGCTGGGTGAAACGGATCTTGTATTGGGAAATCAATTTCACCTCGACTAATAATCTTGCTAGGTACAAGATGAAGATTTCTATTATAAACAACTTTGTTAACTTCAGTCTAAATATTCTCAGGTTGGTTGTTCAGCCGTTACTTCTGATGATAGTTACTTATCTGGCATTTACATCACAAAGAGTTATCTTTTCTCTATGCTCCTTTGACCACAAAATTCATTGAAGATTTGATACCTAAAAAGATGTATAAATAGAAGCAAAAAACTATGTTTCTGTTCAGTTGTTGTAATTCTGAGATTATCATTCCTTGGCTATATGAAAATGTATGGATAAACTCTGCAATAAAATATGAATAACAAGATGCAGAGATATTGTAAATTTCTTCTCTATATAGTATTTTAGGGATGCAATTATTGAATCTTTAAGGTATTCTCTAGACGAGAAAACAGAGAAACATATGCTTAACTGAAAACAGAGAAATCCTCTAAGTTATTATTGTTGTTCAAATCATAATTTGAGGGGTTGGTACTCCTTGAGGTAGATATCTCTAAATGAGGGGTTGGTGCTCCTTGAGTGGGTGCTCAAAAATTAGCCTATAAGGCATTGTGAACAGTTGATTAAAAGATTAAGCTTGGAAGGCATTTCGGGAGTGGTTTTTATACCCCAGGAGGGTTTTCCACTCGGCAAATTTTGTGTCTCTTTGTTCCTCTGTGTTCTCACTGCTTTACTGTTGTTGTTGTTTCAGTTCACTGTTGGGATTATTACTTTTCTCAATTCTGTTTATGAATGATTACATTCAACTCATGAATGCATTAATCAGAGTAATATTGAGATCAAATCTGAGCTATGTTTTTGAATTTTTGAATATTAGTCAAATCTGTTAAGACACTGATTCACCCCTCTCTCTGTCATTTTAACTCCAACAGCACCATCAACTGCAATCTCAAAAAACTCACTCACTGTCACTTGAAGATTCGTTTCATGAGCATCCTTGTATAAAATCAAACTATGCCCTATAGACTTCCTACTTACTTACTAATATAGGGGACTCATTGTTTCATGGTATTTTGAGTTTTATTTAGAAGGGGTTAATATGTGGCATTTTTATGTGCAGGAATAATAGATTGGGATGCAACGTTTGGGTATGGATGGTTTAGGAAAAATTGGATTGCTATCGGTGTCATAACTAGGTTGGATTGTACCTTGAGCCGGTGTGAAACACTTCCGGGAGTTTTCGCTTTGAAGCAGAATTTTTGTGTAGGAATTTCCAATTATTCGACAAAGGAAGTTCCTACATTCTAAAGATAAAATCATAAATCTTCTTATCCAGTTTCTGTTCCAACCTTACATCTTTAATATCCGATAGAGAAATTTTGTACATTCTAAAGATAAAGTCATAAATCTGCTTATCCAACTTCTGATCTAATTTGAGGTCTTGAATATCGAACAGAGAAAGTTCCTATATTCTAAAGATAAAATCATAAATTTTATTGTCCCAATTGGAGATCCAATTTCAGGTTGTGAAGCTTTGACAGAGAAAGTTCCTACATTCTAAAGATAAAATCATAAATCTTTTTGGTCCAATTGTAAGGATTTGTCTTTTTAATTATACTTTTTGACATTTGTCTTGATACAAATTGTTACTTTAGAATTATGGTATTTCTTTTCTTCTAATGTTTTCAATCCTCATTTCAGGGAAGAGCTCTGAAGATGGTTCCTTCAGATGGAGACTACACTTTTTCGCTATAGGTTCCATCTAGAAACACCAGAAGCTCACGTACTGTCATACTTAGGTACAACAAAGTTTGAGGTTACCTTGTTCTCCTTGATACAAAATGTTGTCCTTCAATCCCTCTTAAGCAAAATTCACTATTATGGACTTCATCATTGTACCTTTCATGCATTCAATTTAATTTGTTATGTGGAAACATGTTGTCTCTGTCTTTGCAAGTGATGACTATTGTGTAAGCTTTTAATCTACATGACTGCCCCTCATGTTCAATTCTTGTGACTGTTATTATGCTTGGGGCTGCTTACTTTTAACCAGACTGTTAATGAAAACTATCTTGGAATCCTTGATGATCAGTTTTGTCAGAATCATGGCTATGTTGATAGTGGAATGTTCTTATTAATAAGGATAAATCTTTATCAATAAGGAGATTACCCCTTACCAACATACTCCACTATCCTTGCAAAGATTGATCTTTAATGCTTCATGGATGGTTTACTTGTGATTATCCTTCTCAAATGAAACAATAGGGAAGCAGGTTGGGCTTAGCCCTTGTGGGAGCCACATTTCACCCCACATGTTGTAACCAGATAAACAAAACAACCTAATTTTATCTATACCTGGACAATAAGAAAACATGTTAGATAAAACCGAGCATATGATAGATATGTTTGATAACTTTCTTGTTTTACAGGACATCTATGGTATGCAAGTTATTTGAATGCACATGATGATCAAATTATATGTTTATAGATGTATGCACATATTTTGACTGGTGATCCTTCATTGCTCTAACAACACTCTTCTCACTCAAATGTAGGGAACCTAGGAGCAACAAGGAAGACATCAACTTGGAGGCTTAGACAAGCGGGAAGACTGAAGATGATGCAGAACAAAGCAACCGGGATTCATCATTGTCCCCTTTCTCTTTATGTGTATTTTTCCTCTTTTGTATCTATAAATGTATAGTTTTTTGATTATATGCATTCAAATAGTCAGTTCCACAACTTGTGTGGAACAACATACATTTACATTATCAATAAAGACTACATTTTTGAAAGGATTGTGCAATCTTTCCTATATTATATGCATATGCATAAGTGCAATCTAGTAATGTAATCTTTTGATTTTGTTTATACACATGAATGTAATGTAGCAGAAATAAAAATGTACCTTACTCTTCATTTGAAAATCACAAAATCTCTACCTGATTGAGCTATTAACTTTTATGTCTTCACGAACATATGTTGATACAAAATGAATGGAAGAAGCATCCAAGTAATCCTAATTTTTTCTGCCAACAATTCATACCAAACATTGAACAATTTAAGGATATTGTAATAGGTAATTTATATCGACACAAATAATATTACTGAAGCATTTCAAATTTTAGGCCATAAGAATCATCCTTTTTTAAACATGGATTGTGTTGTAGCCAAAATTCCATCCGAATTATTTTTGCATACTTTCATTTTCACTCATCTCTTACATCCACCATATGCATAGAATTCCTGTCATAATAACTTAAATTTAATAAAATCCCTCACGTGAGCTTCCAAATAAAACCCTTGATCATAACATCAAAGTGCATTCCTCCTTTGAAATACTCCTATGATTGCTCATAGCATATCGCCAAGACAACACCATGTCGATGAGAGTCCCTCCAAAGTCTCCTTGACATTAGCACAAAGCACAAATCAAAAATGTAGATGAGACACCCCTATGTCGAAGAGACTTATTTATATGCCTCATCAAAAATGTAAAACAATGAATTTCAATAAGATACAAGCATATCGAGGAGAGAATCACTTATGTCACATTGACAAGGTATATCTACAAGTGCTCCGTGAAACACAACTCTTCGATATAACAAAGTAATTTATCCAAGTAAGTGGTCTAGACTCAGCTCAAAGTATTTTATCAGTAAGTAGATGAAAGCATTGCATGAGTAGGGTTGAGATGGAAAAAACCCCAGGCAAACATAAAGCAAAAAGATAGAAAACTGAAGCTAAGCAATTGAATCAAGACTTAATCGATCAGTGTCCTGGGTCTGGGCCAAAATCCAGAAGAATAGCATAGCTTAACCCATCGTGTGTGAAATTAGTAGATAAACAGAAAAATCTGGGAGATGTATGGACTCCGTGTAGGGGTTACGACCTCTTTATTTATCATTATAGGAAGAAATTCTGGCATAGCCCAGTGTCAAACTCGTGGAATTTGAATTTGGGTAAACTTGTAGTACCCAATGTCTTTGTGAATGTAGAGTTAATCAAGGTGTTGGAAAAGAATTACAATTCGAAGACAAGAGAAATTCATTTTCTTGATGGGTCACAGTTCATGGTCATAAAACCATATTATATTTCTGTGATTTTTCAGCTAGACACTTCCTTGAATTTTTTTTTATGAATCAGAGACTTGTTGGAGGAATACCGCACCATGGACACAAGTTACAAGAGGTGGAAATTTCCTCTACATAGGGTTAAAGGTGTGGGTAACCAAACAATGAGGTTCTCTAGTGAAGATAATCCCTCATTCTCTATGGCTTTGTTTGAAGAATACTTTCAATACACTTATTACTCAGCTAGTCAAGTACTGGGAATTGATGTTCCTGAGAACATGACAATTGCTCCCATGGTTTTAGCCACAAACATCTAGAGCCATAATGCCCGACCCTATGTTTATGCAGAGTATTTATCAGAGGCCATCAATAATGCCCTCAATATCATCAAGAATGACAATAAAGCCATTAATTTCAAGCACTATTCTCTTTTCATGCACATGATATTATATGAAGGGCAGGTGCTAGGGATATGAGGTGAGGAATTAAGAATAAAAGACTTAGATAATGATGGAAATTCAAGGCTTGTACAAATGTGGACATCTGTGTGGGACAATAGGTGTGGGAGGTCCCACTACCTATATTTTGAGGAATATTTTGTCAAACCACTATACAAGATGCTAGGCCACAAATGTGACTACAACCTCTCCCCAGAGATCTTAAGATTTCCTCGACCAAAAGATATGGGTCATGAAGCAGGGATAAATCACAATTGGGGGGACTGGTACATGTTTGGGGATTGTACTATTATCAAGGTTTATGGATTTGAAGTTGCACCTTATTTGCTGCCTAAGACTGTGCTAGATAGAGTTGCTTATTTAGAGATCATAAGGCAATTGTCATTTTCAACTTTCATGCATTTAAAGAGCTATGGGAGGCAGAATTTCATGCCTTCCACTTTATGCTTTGGTGATTTCACTATTATCTCTGATTCAGGCTATGACTTGGTTAGTGGTAAACTGGATTATTATGGCTTGTCGGTTGGCAACAAAAGGGAAAAGTTTGATCTTGAACACTTCATTTGTGATGCCAATTTTTTTTAGAAATTGAAAGGGTATGAGCATAGTTTCCTTTTAGAAGATTTCATCAGAAATTGTGAAGAAAAACAAAACATGATGAGAATGAATTCCTATAGTAGGGTTATGATGGCTGAGGCTTGGAAGGTGAATAATGACCCAGGCTACTTAGGGGCTTTCCCTGAGGTACAGGATCCCATAGAAAGAATTGAACAATTAGTGCTCCATGAAGAAGAACTAATAACAGATGTGCCACTTGTGGCATTTGAAAGAGGAAGGGGCATCGGTCCTAGGAGGCAAGTAGAAAATATCACACCACTAGATCACTTATCACCTCAACCTACTCCTGAAGTGAGCTTTTCAGTTGGTTCCCCATCCATGGAAGAAGATAACACTGAGGAGGAAGAAGAAGTATCACAGTTTAATACTCCTGTTATACCCCAATATGAGATTCCATTGGAAAGAAGTGTGATCACCTTTGAAGCCTCTGATGAGCTATCAGATGATGTGAGGCATCGTGCAAGTTAGGAATTTGTTGCAGATGATACTTTTGTGCAGACCCCTGAATTTAAGTCCTTTATATATGAGTATAAAGGAAGACTAATAAGAGAAAGGTTAAAGGACATTGACCTTGAGAAAGAGGCTTATGCCTTGAAAGAGTTGCAACATGAAGTTGATAGGGAAATGAGAAACATGACTACTGAGAGAGGAAGAGAATTATTGCAAGAAGTTGGAGTTATGCTCCTTCTTGGGTGGGATATTAGTTCAGCCATTGCGTTTGATAGATTTTTGAAGAGAAAGAATAAAACTTTGCAAATAATAGATGAAGCAGGTGACAGGGTCTATACAGGGTCAGGGTACAATCCTGATAATACCACTTTGCAAATTTGGGTTCTTTACCCCCCAAGCAAGAAGCCTTCTCTCATTGACCATGATTAAATTTTTGGACATCTCCTGGTGCAAAGAGTGGGGGAGATAGATCCCTTGGAGACTGCTGACTTGAATGTGAATGTAGCCAAATTCACCAAAGCCCAGATCCAAAAGCTAGTAAGAGATAACAAGTGGCTGATAGAGGAAAATGATAGGTTGAAACAAGAATTAACCAACTATAAAGATAGTCTGCCTGCTTCTCCAAGGCTTTACTCTCCTTTAATTGAACATGAAAGAAAAGTGTTAGAGGCCATGTCTGAGACTGCTCAATGGAAGCATAAATTTGAAAATACTCAAAAGGAACAAGAATAACTAAAAATAAAATTGAAGGCTACTACTTTTGAAGTAGCATCAGTGATAATATGTATGAAATTCAAAGATATGTGCCAACATGGAGATGGTGTCTAGCGTGCTCACAGTGGGACATACAAGGCCCTCGTGGAGCATGGAAGTCTGCTTGATAGCATGAAGGAAATGGAATCCCATATCAAGGAAAAAGATGGAGATAATAATGCTTTGCTCCAAGAATATCATAGCCTCATGAATACACATGAAAACTTCCAAAATATCTTGACATAGGAATTGAGTGACTTCAGCCAACCACTATGTATGGCCATGCCAGATTTCTTTGAAGAAACAGATTTGAAGGATCAAGGAACTTGGAAAAATGAGATATCAAAATATTTTCCAGGCATCCTTGATGACATCAATGATGAGGATGAGGTACTCAAGAAAACACATAAGAAGCTTAGGAGGATTGCTGGATTGGAGAATGTAATGACATACACTCTACATAATGCAAACACTTATGCCTAGGAGAAATACATTGATCACATGCCAAAGGTTAATTTGTTCCTTGCACGAGCTGTATGAGGAGGTAGTCAGAGTTTGGTTGTTGTGGACGCATTAACATGGTGCTTGAGCCTTGAACAAATCTTAGGTGGTCACGAGCACTTGCTGATGATTAACGGACTGTGGTCCATCCAACAATAAACTCTTTTTAAGTTTCTATGTTATATTAATTATACTTTAGTTAAGAAACGATGTATCTTTTGTGAACAGACCTAAAGCTTGTTGCTTCTTGTACAAATAGGGAAACCAAGGTCTGATTTTGATCATCATATCATCATCATTTCAATCTATTAGAATAGATACTACCCCATCTCATCCACTTATTCGTATCAAAAGAACTCATGTTATGTATGTTTATATTTTGAGCAATATAATGGAGCAGATACATTATAACTCGTAATTCATTTTTAGTGTTCAATTGCTGTGTCGATTTTCATGCTTATTTATTGCTTTACTGTCTCCAAAGTGGTCTTTTCAAGTTGTTTAAATCTGCAAGATTTATCAAGGCATATTTGTTGTTATTGTGTGGATGCTTTGATTGGTTTCTGGTTAGGTGTAAATTAAAGTCCTTTCAAATAATTTACTTTAATTGGTTCGTATTAAGGATTAAAGTCCTCTTAGAGATTGGCACCCTCTTATAGTCTAAAAACTTGTGTTTTTGAGACCCAATAGATTGCAAATAACTCTAAAAATTTAGAAGTCTATGAAACAGTGTATATATTCTTGTACTTGTATATTCTATGAAACATTCCTTATTTTCTATGAAACAGTGTATATATTCTTGTACTTGTAAATATTGTTTTACTGTTATGTCTATTAAAGAAAACAAAGTTTGAATAAAAAATGCTTCACCCTTTTTTGTAAGTGAGTATGTGAATTATTGTTTAAGGAAAAATCTTACAGTGTTTACATTTTCAGTTTACTAGTTTCAAATCTTCATTTTCTATGTATATAAAATTGTATGTGCTCTTTATCTCTAATAACATAAAACAATAATGTCATTAGAATCAGGGTTTTCAATTTCAACACCATCATTGTCCACACTTTTCATATCCTGTTCACTTTTAAGTACAATCATCAAAATTTTATTTTTATTCTTGTCCCAGTTAATCTTGATTCCTTTCAGCACAACAAAGTAGGTTGCATGTTAAATTTCAAACATTTTCTTTGTATTTTTTTGTATATATTATTTTCTCAGTGCATCATTATGTAACAACAATTTCACTTTTGAGATATACAGTAAAAATAAATGAAAGCACATGTTTTCTTTGTCAAGGGAAATGTATGGTGAATACCCCATGTCTTTCAGATATGTGTGCAAGCAAAATAAGACATAACTGATTGAATATGATTTTCTACTGTACAATTGTTTTTTTTATGTGCTTTTTACTTTTTGGCATGTGGATTACCCTCAGAAAGAGACTACTTATCTTTTCTTAAATGAAGCCTTTACATTTCCTTTCTACGAAAGGAATTTACTACTTGACAACAAGTTCATGAACTTCATACAAATTAATATTGGTGTAAAAGGCCATCCCCACAAATGTTGTTTGGCCTAGAATTATAATGGAAAATAAAAAAACTTGCTAGGAGAATAAAACAGGTTTTCAATTGCCCAAGTACAACATAATATTACTGAAGCATTTCAAATTTTATGCCATAAGAATCATCCTTTTTAAAACATGGATTGCAAATAATTCTAAAAATTTAGAAGTCTCGGTCATTAACATTATTGTTTGCTACAATGTCATCTAGTGTATCATTTTCAATGTTCATATGTTCTTTCAAGTATTTAATATTATCATCATCCTCATCTTGACCTGCATCATCTTCATCATCATTGAAATTTGACTGTAGACTATCTATATTGTTACCAGATGTATTTGGATCATCATTTTCTATACCATCCATATTGTTGTCTTCCATAACATCATCTAACTCTGGATTGTTGTCTTCTTGTGCTTGAACATAACCATCTTCAACATCATCATGGATGTCAATTTATTCGATATTCTCTAATCCCTCTATCTCATTTTGTTGGCCATCATTGTTTTGCTCAACATCCACTAATGCATTGTCAAATACATGCCTTAATCTTGGATCATAATGTATGAAAAATATCCATTTTGGGTCCAAAATATCTTCATAGAAAAATACCTGCACATGAACGACATACATATATTAGACGTATGTTATAACAATTTTATTGATTAATAAACACATGTATATATTTGTAATAAGCTATGAATTAATAGATTAATGTTCACTACCGCTTCTTGTTTGAGTTAAAGAAATACCTGCTCACAATGAATTGGTAGAACATAAAGCTCCTTATCCTCCGATAGGAATGATGAGGAATCTATAGAAAACAATCCACTATGGGTATCATGTCTTCACATCCTCTCAAATGCTTCATACCATCTACACTTAAAAATACAACATTTAAAAGAGCGGTAATCCAACTCAATAATTTCTTGTATTTTCCCAACATATTGTAGATTCCCTTCAATTATATTCTTATCTTTTGAGCTTGATCGACTGGATTTCTCAAAGTCAACCATGATGCCACAATCAAAGGATCATCTCTTTACGTGTACACTTTCTACACGATAATGTCGACCATATGCCCACATTGCTGGATATTTCCTTGCCTGTGAAAGACCATTTGTTTCAGTGAAAACAAATATAATGATGAATATTAAAATAGTTAATACTGTCAAAACTGTAAGGAAACAACATTTTGTAAAATTCCAATTGTACCTTTCTTTCACATCCTTTAGACATGTTGATTTCATCTTTTGTTATGTTTGAATCTGTACCTGCATCTTCTATTTGATTTTGAATTTGTTCAGTAACCCATTCTAGTGTGCAATCTTTGCCCCATTCCTCAAGTAGATGAGTGGGAAATGGAGTATTCCTTGGGTTCGATCTCTTAAACTATCTCCTTGCTTCTAACACTTCTTCTCTCTTTTTATCATACAGATCAATCCATTTGTTCATAAAGTCCATGTGGTATAGAATGAAATTTTCGAGTATAGAAATTTCGTCTACACCTATTACATGTCAACATGTTTATTTCAAACTCCAAATGTCATGCTGTTAATTTGACAAATAAATTATAGAGTAAATTAATGATTGCAAGAAAAACAACCACACTGATCATGAATTTACTTACTAATTTGTACTTCAACACCATTAGATTGTGGTTTTTCTCCATCAATAATATTTGATGCTCGTTCTTCATCCCAAACGCGTGGGCCATCTTCAAAATCCTTACCAAGGAATTCACATAGGAAGAAAAATGCTTCATTCAATACATACCCTTCAGCCATGCAACCCTCTAGATGTGCCTTTTGTCGGACATATCTTTTATGAGTTTTCATATACCTCTTAAAGAAAAAAATCCACCTCATTGATATGACACCCGCCAATTCAATGTCATTGACTACGTGTATAAGTAAATGGAATTGTAGGGAGCTCCTTCTCAAATACACATACAATTTCTGCAATTTCCTTCTTCCACTTTGGCACTTCAGATTCATGGATCTCCTTAGAGGTCACCCACCTAATATAAGAATAGTAAATTAGTATGAACCTTTAGTCATAAATTAAAATGCAATATAATATCTCTGTCTCTCACACATGAACATTTCATATAACCACATACATTGTAAATGTTGACAATCGACTTATGGCATTCCTTAAGTCAACTGTAAGATAGGAATCCCCCCTAATTTCCAATGGCATGATATGCTATCAAACACATTTATGAAAATGCCATTAGTAAATTTTTCTCACACAACAAAATATCAAAATAAATTTAGTACTTAATCAATGTTACCAGTAAATGTTAAATGCTGATATATAATACCTTCATTAAATTATGAAAATCATGTGTTTTAAATCCTGTGATATGTCCATCAACTGTAAAAGCTTTAGCCAATGATGACCCATAGCCAGTAGGTGTCATTATTGAACGGATGACATTTTTTAGTTGGTCTAGCTCTTTTTTTTTCAAAATCCATGGAGCTTCTGCATATGTTTCATTTTGCTTGTTTGGCCACAAATATTTTCTATCAAATTTGGTACGCGAAAGAGCAATATCTCTCCTCGAAGATAAGGTGTCCTTCTCTTTGCCTGCTATGTGTTAAAATATAGAATTTGGGACATTTTTGAAGATGTGCATAGGATCTAATAGGTGAGATATTAATAGATCCTTCCAGTAAGGGAGCTCATAAAATATGGATTTCCTTTTCATTCCTTCTGGCATATTAACTACAACTTGTTCTGGTTCTTCAATTGAATCACCCCGATCAAAAAAATCCTCCCAAGCTTTCAATTCAACATCTTCATACTTCTTAAGCCAATCACTTGGACCCATAATCATGGGAGGGCCTCTATTTTCAACTTTTCCATCAAATTGATTCTTCAGGTGATTTCTAAACCTATGATCTAGTGGTAGAAAAACCCTGCTGTTTGCGTAAATAAATTTATGTAGATCTTTAGAATACCACCCTTGAAGTTGTTATGCACATCTTGGACATGCAAATATCCCCTTTGTTTGAAGCCCTGCAATTCAATAAGTAATGTTAATAACATAAAAAAATAGTATAAAACTAAGTATGAAAGTTGGGATGAAAATAAATTATGAATGTAAATACATAAATATTTTATCTTACCAGAACAAACACCAAGTCTTGGGAAATCATGAATAGTACAACATAGCACACCATACAACATGAAGGACCTATTTGATGGAGGACTTGATATGTCATACATTCTTATGCCTTGCCATAGCAGTTGCATCTCATCAATAAAAGGCGCAAGATAAACATGCATGCTTTTAACTTGATGTTTTCCTGGAACAATGAGAGTCAGCGTAAGGTGCTCCTTTCTAACACTCATCCATGGGGGAATATTGTATACTATCAATCTGACTGGCCAAACACTATAATTTGAGCTCAGGAAAGAGAATGGGCACACTCCATCAATTGCAAGACCAAAGCTGATACTATGGGGTTCATCTTTGAATTTTGTTGGCCATTTTTCCTCTGTGTTTCATTGCTTTGGAGTCGGTCAGAATTCGCATGAATCCATCTTTACTCTTGTTCTTTGCATGCCAGTCTATCAATTGTGCTAGTGAATTGCAACGAAACATTCGTTGAAGTCTAGGTATAATTGGCATGTGACGTAAAACCTTCTTTGGAACTGTAGGACCTTGTACATCTGTATGATATCTCTTCTCTTTGCATATAGGGCATTCTACCTTGTTTTGATATTCAACTGTCTATAAAATGCAATCATTTTTACATGAATGAATTTGCTTATATTCAATCCCCAACTCAACCAACAACAAACGCGCCTCTCTGCAAGTTGATGGCAACACATTCTCTTCAGGGAATATTTTAGTTTTTAGTGCCCTGTAAGATTTCCAGAGATTAAATCAATTGAATGTTTGACTTATGATGAACATGTTTGATATGCCAATCTATACTAGGACTGTTTATATACAATATATGGTTTTAAAATCCCCTTAAAGAAACATAAACAAAGTTGATGAATGTTTATGAATATGTACACCAATTGACAATGCAAAGTAAGAAATATATTTCAAATAACTTCAGTAGGGTAGTGAATCCTTTGTCTGACCAACCAAATAGTGACTTGATTTCCAATAATATTAATGTGCATGCCAGTTTTGAGGTTCTACTTGCACCCGATTTGAACATGGGTGTCTTCGCTGCTTGCTTGATGGAGTCTTTGATGTTGTTATCATCAACATTACGTTGGTGGTAATTACCCCTGCTATCATCATTACTGTCAACCATATCATCATTGTTTCCATCCCCAAAGAAACCTGTAAGAATTTCATTCAATCCTTCTTCATGCACTACATTTTCACTATCATGAGCATCATCATTAAGGCTAGGTGGCATGTCATTAGTGTATGCAATTCTCATTAGCTCTTCAAATTTCTCAGGTGGTAGTGTTCTCTTCAATCTTTCTCTTCTCGCCCTGGTATGGTTTAAAGGATGGTTTGGATCATCCCGTCCAAATTTTAATAACCCAGTTGGATCTTGGGTATTAGTATGTGTTTCATCAAAATCTTCTACCTATCAACAAATGCAAGCATTATTTAATGTTTGGAAACAATTGGATAAATCATAAATGTATCAATTTCAAAGAAATATAATCAAATATGGCTTAAAAAATTAATTTTTTTTGGTATGAACATATATACATCAATTGAATAATGGAACATTATTTTATAGACTACCTTTTTTATACAATAATTTAAATAAAACATAATTTTGATAACATAGTTTATAAAACATCAGTCCACACTCATTTATTATTCTTTGGTTTTAATCGATTGTAGGAGGCATACTACTGATTGGAAGCTCATCATATATGCAATGTCTTTGTACAATCGCTCGTTTGAATTGTTTCTTTCCACGACATACAAAATATCCACAAAAAACAATTTTCTCAAAGTATTCATCCCATGTACTATCTAGTCCTGACCTACCTCTTCTTTAGTGCAATCATTTGTTGTGTCTACAGTATTCATTATCATATCCTCTTCCACCCACTGTTGTCTATGTGATTTAATAGTTTTAGGTCCACGTCCATGTACATATCTTCTTCTTTTGCTAGTTGAACGCTCAGGCTCTACATTTGCTCCAATCTCCATCTAAAATAATCAACAACATGCATTAATTTATGTCAAGATTGGATAATACATTATAAATTTCAATAATACTGTGAAAAAAGATGGACGTATCACAAAATTCCATCATATCATTTTTTCCTAAGTTATGTCAAAATTTGAGTACCTGATGTCCTGCTTCATTCGTTGTGTCCTCATTTGATATGACAAAATTTGTTTACATGGCCTCGTCTCGCCCCTATAATACACAACATAGTAAATAATGTTTAGTACACCAATTATATCATTTCAACGAGGATACTATCCAACACAAAACCTCACTTTAGTCATATATTTGACATATTGATATCTCCTCTATGTTGTAGCATTTGTGAATTCATAAACACCTTCCTCCTTTGGTTGAGGTTGCTTTCTCTTCTTACCTCTATTGTATCTGTAGATTATGTTGTCTCATCTATTTCCACCCACTTTCCTCTTAGCGATTTAGTATTTCTACGCCATCCACATCCTCTCTCCATGGCCTCCTTTGTGAATAAAAATGCTGCCACAAAAGCTTTCACCGCACTACCATCGAGAAGGAAGAAGCAACTTGCGGGACCGTGGTAAAAACTACTCTACTGCACCGAACTGATGAAGGAGCTGCGAGACAGTGGTGGTCACCACACTACCGCATGCCAATGGTAGAAGACTTGCGGGATTCACCGCAACACCACTAGGAACAGAAGGAAGACTCACATGTTGCCACAAAAGCTTTCATTGCACTACCGCCGAGAAGGATGAAGCACCTTGCGAGACCATAATAAAAACCTCTCTACCACACCGAGCTAATGAAGGAGCCATGAGACAACAGTGGTCACAAAAATAAGGAAGGAGTTGAAATTATTTCCAACACTCTAGATCCTGTGATACACATCAATGAAAATAGTCACTATATAGCAATGATAGGCGCTCAATTAGGCGCACTTGGCATCGCCTTAGGCACCCCAAACAGATTACATTAATGGCCAAAATTCGGTGCTAAAGTTGGTGTTAACTAACGCCGACTAAAGCACCGATTATTGAATCAAAATCAAAATATTTAAAAATTTCCTGCATGAAGGAAGAAATTAGACGACAAAAAAGGGAAAAATGCCACGCGAAGGAAGAGAGTAGGGCGCTACCAACAACTAATGAGAAATTTGATTTAGTTTGCGACACCATAGGTAAGGTTACAATTTTTTTTTCTTGGTTGAATTCATGATTGTTTACTACTCTTTGTATTGCATTTTAATTCATGATTGTTTACTGGTTCGTGGCCTAACTTGTCCAGGCAACCTCTAAATTGTCCCATCATTATAAATTGTAAAACCTTTGAGAAACCAACAAAAAATTTTACCCTACCCATTTGAGCTTTGGCTCAAAATATTATAGCACAAAGCCAAGATGCCTTCGTATTCTTTCTCGAACTTGGGTATCAAGGAAATAGTGAATTGTTTGGAAAATCTGGGAATTTGGTCAATCACTGCTGAGCAGCTGTTGAAAATAAATGTAGAAACCTCTTGGTTTTTCCTAGTCATGCTATAGTCACCAATGCCATGAAAAATTCGTGCAAGATTGCATTATGAAAGAGTTTTCATGATAAGGTTATCAACACTAAGCAAACCTAGCGAACATATTTTCCCTAAGTTATCAACACTAAGCAAACCCAACGAACATGTCACTGCTGAGCAACTGCTGAAAATAAACGCAAAAACCGCTTGGTTTTTTACAATAATGCCAGTCACTTATGCCATGAAAAATTCGTGCAAGATTGCATTATGAAAGGGTTTTCATGATAAGGTTATCAACACTAAGGAAAACCAAAAAACATATTTTCCCTAGGTTATCAACACTAAGGAAACCTAGCTAACATATTTGCCCACAAAACAAAACTTTCATACCACAAACTGGATGAAAACTTTCATACCTGACAGTGTGTACTTCGTTTGCCTCCACAGACTGGACGAAAATAATTTTCCCTAGGTTGCCTCAAAATGTCAAGCAATAGAAGGAAGCGAGCATTGTTAGCAAACTCTAGCCACAATGAGGTAATTCATTGTCAATTTATAGATTTGTAAATGTTTCCATTGTTTCTTTGAATTTTACTTTTTAGTTTTTTATTTCAAAATTTGAAAGAAGAAATATAATTTAAAAATATATATATATATATATAGGGACATGAGATTGACAAAGATAAAGAGGAATTTTAGTTTTTAGTTTTTTATTTCAAAATTTAAAAGAAGAAATATAATTTAAATATATATATATATAGGGACATGAGACTGACAAAGATAAAGAGGAATTGGCTTCCATATTGGGGGTAGAGGTAGTGAACAAATTGGTTAATGTGGACTGGACAACGCTTGCCAGATACATAGAAAAAAAATTGGTAACGCCCCTCAAAAATTGCAAACAAATCAATTGTGTCAAAGGGAATCAATTGATTCCCCAACCAGTCCTGGATCAAGCAAAATATCCAGGTGGAAATCAATGATAGTAAACTCTAAGAATGTGGAACAGGGAGCAGATACTTCCAATGTCCCAGCCACTCCTAGGACATAAACTTCTTCCACCATGCCATGTTATCAATCTTGCATTGGTAGGTACAATACAAAGATAGAATATGAGGTGGTTTCAGGGGAAGTCCGAATGATGGATGCTGGGAAAACATTTGTGAATAAGTTGAAGGAATCATGCCTTCAATGGTTAAGAGACCATCTACATTTTCCATTCTCACAGATACCCATGCAACTAAAAAAAGCAGTTATCCATGACATGGAGACTGATTTTGGCACAGGTTGGTCTATAAAGAAGATAAAGCTACAAATGTCTCAAAACTGCAAGAGATTTCGGTGCAACCAAACAAAGAAGATAAAAAAATCCCCTCTTGAGCTAAAGCAAAAAAGAAGGCCAATTGATGTAAGTGTGAAAGTGTGGAAAGAGCTTGTAAAATCATATGAGAAGTACGATGCACGAAGGAAGTCTGGTGAGGAGAGTACACAGGTATTTGAATTTGCTCATAATATTATATCAAATTTATTAAACGATATTTAAATTTTATTTGTGCATAGTTAAATTGAATTAGTATATGTTTCAAGACAAGGCCTCCAAGGCTAGGCTTGAGAAACTTTATGCCACACATCATAGTGGCCAGAAAGGTTTATAGGCCTTGATCTGTACATTTGTAAGTATATTTAATATGTTAAATGATATATATTTTTTATTTCCTTGGAAAAAGTAACTTATTGCATATTAATTAGTTTAAGTAGTCCATGTGCCATGTTTTGACAGGAGGAGAAATATGGCCACCATCGAAAGCAATTTGAAAAGAATATGTTACAAAACAAAAAAGTGGAATGATTTTGTAATCTAGATGGAGAACGAGGTATCAATAGTTGAGTTTCAATAACTTAGTTGGATATTGTTGTGTTAATATGTCAATTTGTATCTCTTGTGTTGAGTTGTTTATTGATGCGTAGGATGAGTAAATAGAGCTCAAATCTTATGATTACAAGATGACCGTTTATGTGCATGAATAAATAGTAGAAGGATGTAGATGAAATGTGTAATGGCTGGTTGTCATAGAAGTCAAACTACTGAAGTAACAACACTGAACGAGTTAACATATATGCATCATTTGCATAAACAACTGAAATGCGTAACAAATGTTAATCAATACATTGAATTTTGAGATGCATTGAAATAATAAAAAAAATGTTTTGGGAAAAATATCAGCAACATGGGGGAAGAAAGCATTAACCCTAATAAAAGCATTTTTTGTTGTTCTTGATACACCATCTGTAAGTTTTCCTTGGATGACAATATTGAATTTCTATAGTTGTTCCCCTTAAATGCCCTACATGTTACAAATATGGAATAACAATGCACAACTTTGTATCGAGTCCAAAGGCCAAGGCATTCTGAATAAGGGTAGCCAAAATTGATAAGGATGCAGTCATTATTACACATATTAACAATCCAGAATATTCATGTAAAGACAACTACCTGTGAAAACCATAATCAATCAAATTATGCACATTCAAATCTAAGTTTGAAAGCTTGCATTTCAGTCCATGCATCTAAGTCCTTGTTGAAGATTAAGGGTGTCAACAACAAAGCTAGAATAACTCTCCTTAAACCATAGCTAGTTTTAAAGTGCAGTATTTCCAAATTCAAATCCACTTCTCAACTAAGGAAAGGAGGTAGGATTGTCAGGTTCTACCTCAAACAAAGAAGGCCATATAAAACATTGAAATAGAAGATCCAATAAGTGAGATGACATAGATGTAGACCATAGATAATTAGAATTCTTGCAATGCACAAATGCTTGTGATACAAACAAAAGGTGCTTACACATTGGCTGAATATATCCTCATCAAAATGACCAGAAATAAATTTCAAATTTGTAAGTAAACTCTGACAGTCAAGAAAAATAGTCATAAAAATTGGAAGTAAACTTTGGCAGACATGTAGGTGAACTTAATTCATCTCACTTTATGCCTCTTAGCAGACATCAAGAACTCCCCTCCTAAAATTTGGACCACATCCATTACCTCCACATAAAATTAGACATCCTTGGTCTTCTTGGTTCCCACGCCATGATATGGTTATGGAAATGAAAATGAAGCAAAGTAATCATCTCCTTCTCCGTTGGCTGGAAGAATACATGCTTAATGTTTTGATACATGATATCAACTCTCTCTTCTGCTCTCATGGTTGAATACCGAAATCCATTATGGTGGGCCTCTAGAGTTCCAGTCATCTTTCATTCTCTTCCACCAAATGCTGTCCTGATCCACACGTCTGCCAACCTAATTGGATTTGGTTTTGAAAGCTGAAGTTTCTTCTTTGACAGTCAAGAAAATATAGTCATAAAAATTGGAAGTAAACTTTGTTAGACATGTAGGTGAACTTAATTCATCTCACTTTATGCCTCTTGGCAGACATCAAGACTCCCCTCCTAAAGTTTGGACCACATCCATTACCTCCACATAAAATTGGACATCCTTGGTCTTCTTGGTTCCCACGTCATGATATGGTTATGCAAATGAAAATGAAGCAAAGTAATCATCTCCTTCTTTGCTGGCTGGAAGAATGCATGCTTAATATTTTGATACATGATATCAACTCTCTCTTCTACTCTCATAGTTGAATACCAAAATCCATTATGGTGGGTCTCTAGAGTTCCAGTGATCTTTCATCCTCTTCCACCAAATGCTGGCCTGGTCCACATGTCTGCTAGCCTAATTGGATTTGTTTTTGAAAGCTGAAGTATCTTCTCTGACAGTCAAGAAAAACAGTCATAAAAATTGGAAGTAAACTTTGGCAGACATGTAGGTGAACTTAATTCATCTCACTTTATGCCTCTTGGCAGACATCAAGATCTCCCCTCCTAAAGTTTGGACCACATCCATTACCTCCACATAAAATTGGACATCCTTGGTCTTCTTGGTTCCCACACCATGATATGGTTATGCAAATGAAAATGAAGCAAAGTAATCATCTCCTTCTCCGCTGGCTGGAAGAATGCATGCTTAATGTTTTGATACATGATATTAGCTCTCTCTTCTGCTCTCATGGTTGAATACCAAAATCCATTATGGTGGGCCTCCAAAGTTCTAGTCATATTTCATCCTCTTCCACCAAATGCTTGCCTGATCCACACATTTGCCAACCTAATTGGATTTGTTTTTGAAAGTTGAAGTTTCTTCTCTAACAGTCAAGAAAAACAGTCATAAAAATTGGAAGTAAACTTTGGCAGACATGTAGGTGAACTTAATTCATCTCACTTTATGCCTCTTGGCAAACATCAAGATCTCCCCTCCTAAAGTTTGGACCACATCCATTACCTCCACATAAAACTGGATATCCTTGGTCTTCTTGGCTCCCATGCCATGATATGGTTATGCAAATGAAAATGAAGCAAAGTAATCATCTCCTTCTCTGTTGGCTGGAAGAATGCATGCTTAATATTTTGATACATGATATCAGCTCTCTCTTTTGCTCTCATGGTTGAATACCAAAATCCATTATGGTGGGTCTCCAGAGTTCCAGTGATCTTTCATCCTATTCCACCAAATGCTGGCCTGATCCACATGTCTGCTAGCCTAATTGGCTTTGTTTTTGAAAGCTGAAGTTTCTTCTTTGACAGTCAAGAAAAATAGTCATAAAAATTAGAAGTAAAATTTGGTAGACATGTAGGTGAACTTAATTCATCTCACTTTATGCCTCTTGGCAGACATCAAGATCTCCTCTCCTAAAGTTTGGACCACATCCATTACCTCCACATAAAACTGGACATCCTTGGTCTTCTTGGTTCCCACACCATGATATGGTTATGCAAATGAAAATGAAGCAAAGTAATCATCTCCTTCTCCGCTGGCTAGAAGAATGCATGCTTAATGTTTTGATACATGATATCAGCTCTCTCTTCTGCTCTCATGGTTGAATACCAAAATCCATTATGGTGGGCCTCCAAAGTTCCAGTCATCTTTCATCCTCTTCCACCAAATGCTTGCCCAATCCACACATCTGCCAACCTAATTGAATTTGTTTTTGAAAGTTGAAGTTTCTTCTCTAACAGTAAAGAAAAATAGTCATAAAAATTGGAAGTAAACTTTGGCAGACATGTAGGTGAACTTAATTCATCTCACTTTATGCCTCTTGGAAAACATCAAGATCTCCCCTCCTAAAGTTTGGACCACATCCATTACCTCCACATAAAATTGGATATCCTTGGTCTTCTTGGTTCCCACGCCATGATATGGTTATGCAAATGAAAATGAAGCAAAGTAATCATCTCCTTCTCCACTGGCTGGAAGAATGCATGCTTAATGTTTTGATACATGATATTAGCTCTCTCTTCTGCTCTCATGGTTGAATACCAAAATCCATTATGGTGGGCCTCCAAAGTTCCAGTCATCTTTCATCCTCTTCCACCAAATGTTGGCTCGATCCACACATCTGCAGCCTAATTGGCTTTATTTTTGAAAGTTGAAGTTTCTCCTGAGTCACCAGTGTAGCTCTCTCTGCCTTTTTAGACTCTTTCATTGCTATAGATTGTCACTGGGATTTAATCATTTGTACCACATGGTTGATGTGCTTTGAAAATCCTTGCATCTAAAGGAAATTTCCTTAACATAAATACTGCTAGGGAATTTCAATGTTGCCATTGTAGTTGGCATTAAAGCCAATACCTACAACATTGAAAATTATCCTTATATAAGAATTCCCTCCATCTTGTTGGCTTGTAACACTCTTGATGGTGGCTACATGAAATCTGATTCTGATTCCTCTTCTACATCAGAGGGTTCATATCCTTGATCTGATCTTCTGAATTATCAGAATCAGAATCACTAGCTTCCATATTCAAAAATTCCCAACCACCATCTTCAATAAATTTATTTGGATCATCAGTAATACTCTTCAAAATTGGCCGCTAGTTCAAGTTCATTCTGCTTTCATAATACTTTATATCCATGGAGTTCAAACATTCCTTGATGCCATCAAGTGAAGATTGAGGAATGGCGTCAATGTGGAGTACATCCCGCTTGAAGTCTTTGAAAACAATAGCCATATCAAATTCCTTTTTCCCAAGTCCTACTCTCTCAAGGTTAACAATCTTAATCTAACTAATAGTGATTACTAAGAAAGGTAATTCCACCAACTCTACCAAACAGTTTACAGTAGGAACAATAAAATCAGAGGCTTTGAAAGGAACTCCATGAAAACCAAGCTCTCCAAATGGAATATCAAACTCTAGTTCAAAATATTTTAGATGAGGCTGCTCCCATAGCTCTCTTACTCGCTTGACAAATCCTTGAAACTCTGTATTGATTTTATTTTTCCTATCCCTCTCTTGCTGTTCTTCCTCAATTTCATTAGGATCATATATTTACCTTCTTTCCCCTCCTAAATTTTGGATCACATCCATTACCTCCACATAAAACTGAACATCATTGGTCTTCTTGTTTCCCACGACGTGATATGGTTATGCAAATGAAAATGAAGCAAAGTAATCATCTCCTTCTCCGCTGGTTGGAAGAGTGCATGTTTAATGTTTTGATACATGATATAAGCTCTCTCTTCTACTCTCATGGTTGAATACTGAAATCCATTATGGTGTGCCTCCAAAATTCCAGTCATCTTTCTTCTCTTCCACCAAATGTTGGCCTGATCCACAAGTCTGCCAGCCTAATTGGCTTTGTTTTTGAAAGCTGAAGTTTGTCCTGACTCACCAGTATTAGCTGTAAATTTTTTGAAATTTTATTATGGTATGTGCACTTTGATATGATATAATATGATTATGGTTTCGTCTCATATGTTGTAATATTATATATATAACAAAAAAATAAATTATTGCATGAAATAAATAATAAATTTTCATTTTATTTATGGTTTTTTTTGCAGAACACAGGTCTTCTAGAAGATCAAGATGATCCTCAACATGATATAGATCCAAAAAATATTGGTTTTGCTGGTATAGATCACATGGCAGAGGATGATGATGACGTATATACGGAAGACACCGAGGCCGATGACAATGACGACAACGATGACGACGATGATCAGGATGGTGATGATGATGATGAGACAGTTGGTGATAGTAACCAGTGACATTCATGATCATATAGACTACATCATGGATCATTGTTGATATATCGTTATGATGACTCTTTTCATCCAGTTACTATCATATGTATCATTTTCATGACCTAGTGTACTATATTGTTGAGTTGTATCATATTGACATGTATCATTTTCACTATATCATTTGGACATGTATCATCTTGACTTGTATCAATTTGAGTTGTAATATAGTTTATCAATTTTATTTATATCATTTGTACATGTATCATTTTCACTTATGTCGACTGTTGGACATGTATCATTTTGACATGTTTTTGATGTACTGTCATATTTGACTTTCACTTGTTTTAGTTATATATGATGATGATCTTATCAATATTGACTTGTCAATTTATATATATTAAAAGTGGTTGATGATTTTTGGATGGATATTTATTAAGTATGATGATTTTAATTTACTGCTCATGATGGATGTTGTCAAATTCAATTAAATTATAGATATTTGATTCACTTGTTTTAATTATAGATGATGATCATGTTACAATAATTATATTGTTATTTAATCATATGAGTTAAATAATTAAATTACTTACGAGCTATAATCATATGAGTTATTTAAGAGGCACGATATATTTAACTAATTAAATTGAAATAAAACATATTAAATTAATAAATGGAAGCAAAACAAGAAGCATTTTTAGAAGCAAAAAATGAAGCAACGATGGAAGCCAAACTAGAAGCAAACTAGAAGCAATCTTGGAAACAAAATTGGAAGCAAACGTGGAAGAAGAAGTGGAAGCAAAAGTGGAAGCAAAATCAGAAGCAAACCTGGAAGCAAACCTGGAAGCAAAACCGGAAGCAAACTTGGAAGCAAAATCAAAAGCAAAACTAGAAGCAAAACCAGAAGCAAAACCAGAAGCAAAACCAGAAGCAAACTTGGAAGCAAAACCAGAAGCAAAACTAGGCAAACGTGGAAGCAAAACTGGAAGCAAAACCGAAAGCAAAAGTGGAAGGAAAACTGGAAGCAAAACCGAAAGAAAAATTGGAAGCAAAATTGGAGGCAAACTTGGAAGCAAAATTGGAAGGAAACTTGGAGGCAAAACTAGAAGCAAAACTGGAAGCAAAACTAGAAGAAAAAATGGGAGTAGACATGGAAGCAAAATCGAAAGCCAAATTGGGTGCCAATTTCGGTGCCATTTTCGTTGTTACTTCCTGACATTATTTTAGGTGGTAACAGAGGTGCCATGATTTTCCAACACTAAAACCGATGCTAATTCTGATGCTAAATACGGCAGAAAAGTCGGCGCAAAATCGGACACTGAACTAACCATGCCTGTTTGCGCCGAGTTTAACGCCAGCCAAATTGTCTAACTCATGTACTCAAAATACACTAAAATCTAGCGCTAAAGTCGGTGCTAATTTCTTGTTGTGCTATTGTGTTAATAGCTTGAAATCTAGACATAACCTTGGGTCAAAACTTTACCAATATATTTATTTTGCCATTACATGGATTTGATAATTTTTTTAAGCAATCCATGTTGAAATGTAAATTTACTATAAATAGTAACCTTTTATAATTGTAATGTTGAGACACTTTTTTCCTAACATTCTCCCACTTGTCGAACACCTTGCAAGAGAAAAAGGGGAATCAACACCATGATTTGATTTTTAGGGGCCAAGAGGCCCATAGACTTCAAACACCATATGAAATTCACTGTTCTCATATGCTTAGTTAAAGAATCAACAAAATTAAACAAATTCTCTACCTTAACTAGCTTCACCTTGTCATCCTTGTCTATATCTTTGACATTTAAATTATACTGTACATCAATGTGCTTGGTCATGACATGAAATGTTGAGTTCTTAGCTATGCAGATCACACTCTAACTATCACTACACCTTGTTTTATTCTGATATTTGAACATAGTTTCTTAAGCCAAATGGCTTCTTTACAAGTGTGAGTAGCTTCCATATACTTATCTTTAGTAGTGGAAAAAGAAACCATAGTATTTCACTTACTCATCCAACTAATTGCACTGCCAAATAAAGTAAAAAACATAAGTACTAGTGGATCATATGCTATTAACATAACTTGCCTAGTCTAAATCCATATAACTATGAATATCAAGGGAATTCCCATCCATTATCAACTTGAAATGATAAAACAAGGAACACTTTGAGGTACCATACACATATTAGAAGACTCTTTTAATTGCATCCCAATGAATTCTACTAGGATTAGACATATATCTAGAAAGAAATCTCACTGCTTGGGTAATTTTTGGTCTAGTGCAGATCATAACATACTTCTACTTCTCCCATTGGTGATTTTAAGTCACATGATTATGTGAGATTGGTTATATTAATAATTTTATTACGAGTAAAGTGGAGATAATTAATTATGAGTTTTATCCTATCGACAATATTAGACATGACAAGTGGTGGTTGATGGGACTTTAGTTGCTGTCTTTTTTGAAAGAAGGTGGCAGTGTTATATAATTGATGTTGTTAATTCTTTTTTTACCTATTTCAAGTCCGAGAATAGTACTAAAAGATACTCCAAATTTTTTTTACTACAACTTTGATAGTAACATAATTATCGAGAGTAAGATGGGGGGCCCTCGCAAGAGAACTGAGCCTCAATATTGTGAGGCTCTCATGCAAAATGTTGAGCTCTAGGAGCTCTTTGAAAAAGGGGCCACTCCCCTTTTTTCAAATCCATGAAAGTCAATAATGATAAATTGGCATCTAAGTTTGTAAATTCTTGGTAGAATGGTGTGGTGACCATCGAAGGTGTGTTCTTTTGGGTTACTGATGACCTCATTGTGAAATCTAATGGCTTGAGGTGTAAGGGTGAGCGCATTGTGAAGAAGAGCAATGGAAACTACGATAGATTCATGTCTTGTTTCCTATAAAAAGGTGAAAAGCTGGTGAAGTTTCAAAATGGCTACAACATGGAGAGAATTTAACGCCTTGGGGTTCAGTAAGTCTTCATATAATGAATTTTACTTTATAAGGTCATTTTTAGACCATTTATGACTATAATTTCCTAATTTTAAATCATATTAGACACGGGTCTAAGATAATCTTGTCATTTTACCTTCTTTCCTCTCTCTAAAAATGCATCTTAGATGGCGCCTATCCTCCCCTTCACCAAGGTTTAATCATGGCTCTACATAAGTATAGTCTCTCTATTACCCCTAAGAAAAACCCTTCGGGTAGGCTAAGTAGTGTTAAAAATCAGGAAATTGAACCTCCTCCTTCACCTATTATTGCTAAAGGTAGCCCTAGTTTTGGCCTCAAGCCCGGGGGTAAAAATGCTTTTAAAACCAATAAGGTGTCCTCTGGGGCTGCTAACCCTCCTCCTACTCTCAAAGAACTTCTCATTCTAGCCCTTGGAAAAAGAAAAAGGACTTTTTTTGTATGGAATAAATTACTCTCTACTACCTACTATTGATAACACTCATGTCATTGATAGTATGACTATCCATGATGTCTCCCCTACTAAAAGGAAGACCCCCCCTCGTCCAATTTTGCTAAAAATAAAAAGAGAAAGCATTGACTTACTATGGAGGAAGGTAGTCCCATCGTGGGGGAAGGTAGTCCCATCATGGGGGAAGGTAGTCCCATCAACATTTTTGATGCTGAAGGAGAGAAAAACACCTCACTGTCTTTGGGTGGTTGAAGATATTCCAGGTTAGCTAATCAACCGATTGTGGGATCTTCTTTCGATTCTAAAGGTAAACAAGTTGTCTCCTCATATTTGGAGGTTGATGACTATGAGGATGAGGAATTCATCCCTTAGCCTGAGGACTCTAAGGATGACATCCATAGTGAGGAACAAGTGGATTTTTTGTAGACTAAGGGCATGGAAGAACGCTTTAAGGACATTGAGGTAGAATTGGGTGATGATGAGGAGAAGGAGGAGCTACATATCAAAGGGGAAGGTGATGTTGATATGGAGGATGATGATAAGGAGGACCCAAAAGCTAATGGAGAAGATATTGATGTTGATGAAGGTAATGAAGTGGAGGATAATGATAACCAAGAGGAGGAAGAAGAATTTATGTTGATCCTCTTGGAAATGATAAAAAGGAGGTTGACAAGGAAGATAACATTGTTAAAATAGGAAGTGAGAAGGACCCACCTTCTCATTTTAAATCTCAACTAGAGAACTTGCAACATGAGGCTAAGGAGATGAAAGACAAGATTGAAACAAACAATGAAAAAATTAAAAGAATGTAAATGGTGATCTATAGTCTCACCTTGGTCACCCATGGAATTATGCTGAAAGAGGTCATGGGGACTATGTTGATAAAATCTAAAATCAATTAGTAGAAAAATAAACTTGGCACAAAAGAAGACCCTCAGGTGGCTAAAGATAATAGTAAAAAAGGAAAGAAGGAATAGACTAAAGATGACTAGGAGGCATGGCTCAACGCTCTACAAAAGAATTGGGATCTGATTAATTAAGTCTCTTTCGGGTCCTTGGTGTTGTACAATATCCTCATCATTGGTAAATAGATTGATAATGGTAAGTGTGGGATCATAGATGATGATAATATTTTGCATAATATTATGACACAATTTTTTGTTATGTTTTCTATTAACTTATTTGTGTGTGCACTAATAGACTATGAAAACTTCTTGAATTCAAATACTACTGTTACCTATTTTTCACTCCGAGCTCAAATAGGTAGAGTTGAATGAAGTTCATCATTTATAGGTACAAAAAAAATTCATGTTTTACTGATTAAGTGTTCATTGATCATCATTGAGATCATCTTACATATGAGTCATAGTTTATTGTGCAAACGTTTAAAACAAAAAATTGAGAAAATTTGCATAGTGACGCTTTTATTCATTTTGTGAAATGCTGAATCTCGCACAAGCCGCGAGAGTAACTGAGTTTGTTTCTGACAATCAAGAGATGAATACAAAATTTAAATGGACAGACTACACTGCTGAAAATAACATAAGCATAAAAAAGAGAAGCAATTCATCATTGCCTATAATGATGAATCACTTTTGTTAGTGCTTCTAGCCGTCGTGCATCCAAGCAGCTGCAACCTCACTTCATCGCTCCGTGTACCTACAAAATCATTAAGGAAATGGTATTAGAGTTATACTCTAAGCAATGGTGAATTACTTTCTGCCTTACGCCTATGCTACAGAGAAAAATGTAATTTGCGTTAAACCAAGCATTCATCAGATGATTACAAAACATCAAGAGGAAAGACATAATTCAATGGAAGCTTTCAGCTTCTTTTATTTTGCTAACATGTTTGTTTCAGTGTGCAGGAACAAGTCATCATGTTCGAGTTCATTTCATCAGATATGTGGAGTAAAACGGGCTCCCACAAGGGTTGAGCTCAGCATATCAAAAAGGATATACTTATAAGTTTCATACACGAGTTCATTAATATTGATAACATTCATTAAGAGAGTTGCTGAAATTAAAGGATAATCATATAAGCAGCCTTATTTCAAGGAAATTCAAAAGAATAGTGTGAAGAACTCATCAATTTTGATAATACTTTGTTCATCTCTGCTTCATATTTTACGTTGCATTTTAATGAAATGTAGAGCCTCTTTACATTTGAAGAGAGACAGAGTATTCATGCATTTGAGTATTCATAGCTTCAAAAGCTTGTAGTAGTCATGCATTCAAGTTCAAGAGAAGCAGGAAAAAACCTTTCATGTTCATCAACTCAGAATACAATTAAGTGAAGGAATAGTCTTTACTTTGAAAGGTACAGATTCAAGCAACAACTATCATTAAATAAACAAGACATTGCTATACATCATAAGATACTCGAAAGATGTCACAAGACAGTGTACAAAAGATTTCATCTTCTCCAAGGATCATATGTTGAAGCATGGTAATAGGCAAAGAGCAGAATATAGTGATGAATACACATACAATGGAACAACAGTAAAGAGTAAAGCCATTTTCTGTTATAGCAAAAGATTAAGCAATAAATGCTACAGGTGTGCATTATAAACAACAGTGTTCAATTCATATGTTTAAGCCAGTTTTGAACAATTTCATAACAATAACATTGCCCCATGAGATAGAGGTCACTTTGACTTAATACTCAATATCAACATAGCTCTTTCATCAAGTCAAGAAAGGAGAATGACATTGCTCATTATATGCATTTTACAGTCAAGGACTATGAAAGACAACAACAACATTCATGATATGAGAGATGGTCATAAAAGTCTCTTGCAAATGAATTCCAAGAAAACAAAATGTCAAACAACCAACAGCTATGGAGATATAGTAACCATCAAGCAAAAGAGGAGATAGTGAAACGGTGAATGGTTGGTCATGCATATCAAGTATTCATTTTCAGCTTAAGAGGATAACATATTCTTGGTTAAGTTTATGCACAGTAGTATGGAGGACAAAAATGACAGTCATTTGAAAGCTTCTTTAGTCAAGAACAACAGAGTTATAGCATGACATTGATCTTAAGCTCACAAGGTATGCATATTCGTGAAAGTCACAAAGTGTATTGAAACCGGTTTTTGTTTTCATGGATAAATAGTTCAGATTTAAAATCCATCAGCATAGGAAAACAAAAAAAAAGAGCTACAACAGTGAAGATTAGAGGATATGAACCTGAAAGTGAATGATATTCAGCACAGAAGGCAAGGCAACTATTTTTTCACTTCTTTGCAGGGAAGAGAAGAAAAGAAAATTTTCTGTACAAGACAATGTATCAATGCTCTTTGGTAAAAAGAGTGAAAATGTGCCATTCGAGAGCTTGTTTCTTTTTTAGAACAGGAAAATCAACAAATGAAATGCCCAGATTTAAAAAAAAAACGTGGCTGTAGAATACAGAAAATTGAAAGTATTTCATTTGTTATGAGTTCATGCTATGTTTTTTGCAGAGAATCAGAACTCTATCAACATGGCGCGGCTTACTAAAATAAGTTTTTGCAGATTCAAAGAGAACAAAGACTAGATTCGTTCTTTTTTAAGCAAAGTTTGTTCTTTGTTTTAAAAATTCTTCAAGAAAATTACATGGCAGCTTTATAGAGGCGCAAGAAGCTTTCAAAAATTCAAAAAAAGCTAAAAAAAATGAACTGATATCTCAAAATACCTCTTAAAATCTTCATGTTTTTCGAATTTGAAGGGGTATTCATCAAGTTCGTGGCTCAGAGATCTCATGGCGGCCAGAAAAGAAGCAAATATTACCCAGAATGCCTTAATCTGTGGCCAGTAATGACAGCAACAATCATAAATTTATGAACAAAGGCAAAGTAATGATGGCTGAATTTGTGTAAATACCAGGTATGAGGAGTACAAAAGCTTTATGTATTACATATGTATAATGTATTTACCCAGATCAGAATTATTTGTCATGGCCTAAGTATTCAATGAAGTGCTTTGAAAATGAACAAGAGTGCTCAGATCTGTACAAAGAAGACTTACCAGGTAATTTTTTAGAGAATCTTCAAGAAATCGATAGAAGGTAGCATTATGAATGTTATGAGAAATACCCAGATACAAAACAAAATACCCATAATAAAATGCTAGTAATTTTCTCAAGCTCGCTCAGAAATGTTTTTGTGATGTTAAAGAAATAGATTTCTCTTACCCATTTAGGGATTTTACTCTAAAAATATGACTGGCAGAATGATTTTATCAGTTTTAGCTACAAGCGCTCCAGAATCATTTAGGTATGCACTTATAAATGGCAGAAGAGATGATATATATTTACCATGAATTTCTATATTGGAGAATATTAACAGAAAAAGAAATGAAAATCCAGTTTACCTTTGTCTTTTGAGGGCGACCAAGATTGAGGTGGAGGATCTGAAAAGACTCAGTGATATCTAGTTTCATTTCTAGCTCTCATAGCGACCAGAACCAATAGTGATGCAAAGATTTACAAAGACAAAGAAATGATACAGAAAAACATAAGATTAAATCATGGCCGCGACTGTATGAATCAAAAAATGATTCAAAATGGTAAGAGATTTGCATTTTTATGAAAGATCAAGGCCATTACACATTTTCACCCTGTTGAGGTTCTTCAGAAACAACAAAGCATAATAAATTTCGAGCCTTAGCATCGTGGAAATTCTAGAAACCCTACTCATGGCGGCCGACTTCCTCCAGAAGCTTCTCAAAAGTCAAAAGACATAATGATTTTAGGGTTCATGTTTTACCTTATTCATTCACCCTAAATTCTTTTTGATATTTTTGCAAATGATTTTCAATAAATCATTTTGTTTTTAATTGTCTCCATGGTCATGTTTTTTAAGTCAACTCGCCTAACAAAGTGGTCGGCCTTATCAATGATGGAGTTTTTGTGCTGAATATTTTGGTAAAACATTTAATCATTACCAAATACATATGCCAAGTGTGGATAATATGGTGATCTTCAATAGTGTTTATAAACAATGCATATCTTTAATATATGCTAAAGATAGTGTATAAAGCTGTGAGGGGAAATTTAATTTTTTGCAAAAAGAATTATTCTCATTTATTTATTTGCATTAAATCATGTAAGCTTATTAATTAAATGATATGTTTTAAATCATTTGATTAATATAGCATTTTAAAATGCAAATTAATAAATTTTATGTAAAGTTGAGTTGCAACTTTGTCTCAAACTGAAGATTGATCATGCATGGATTGAGTTCAAGATATTATGGGCGGATTGGTAAAAATGAGGCAGTTTTGCATGCTTTAGCCCACTTTTTCAGGGATTTCAGTTCAGTTCGAGTTGCAGACCAGTTGCACGCTTTATGATTGCTAGTTCGAGTTTGTGTTCACTCATTTTTGCATGAGTTTGAGCCATTTTTTCAGGGATCTTCACTTGTGCTCAGTTTTCACATTGTAATTGTCATTTTTTCACTTTCAGATCATTTTCAGTTGCTATTCATGCACTTTGGAGTGCCTTCCATATTGTATATATTGAAAAAGTTTATCTTTTTCAATTTAGTTCTTGTTTTTCAGCCTTTGCACTCTGCAAAGCGAATCATCTTGTAACTCAACTTTCAGATTAATATAGCAGTGTTTTTTAGAGGTTCGAAGTGTGTAATTGCAGAAGATTCCTTTGAGTTTCAGTACTTTAGAGTTTGCCTTCTAGATTTCGAGCATTATTTTTGTGAAGAATTTGATCGAAGAATTACTGTGTTTCAGTTCTAAAACCTCTAATTTTTTCTGTCTTTTTCACATATCTGTATGCAATTTAGTTTAAGTTCACTGGTTATGCACTGTGCTTATTAATTGGTTAATAAATTTTGTTGTGAAAACCTCGTTTTCCCTCAATATTGCATTAGATCAAAGCCTCTGTTTAAATCATTCAAGTGATTAAATTATTGAATCAGGTTGTGCAGATTAGAGTTTTGAGAAGTTTATTGTGAGTCATAATTGCAAGTCATTATCATTTAGGTGCAATCACCTCTCGTAGCTTTAGAATTTCAATTCAAGCAAGCTTTCTATCTCTTTCCCAGCCAAGTCAGTTAGTTTTTAGGAGGTTTTCATCAGGGAACCAACCCTCTCTGGAGATTGATTCTCAGTTTTAGGCAACCCACAGGCCTGAGAATCATTCCATGTTTCAACAGATTGCTAGATTTAAATAATCAAGCATTTCGGGTGCAATCTGAATTGACAACAACTACTTTTGTAGTATCCATGCAATGTGTATTTTAACTATGCAACACCTACAAGAATATGTATATATTAATTGTGCATATATCCCTTATGTAAAGCATAAAACATTGAGATAGTTTTAAATAAAGTGAAGTAGAACTAGTATAGAAAATTGTGTATATGCTCATGGATTCTTGCAATAACATTATCGAGTTCTAGTAAAGGAATCATATGCATAGAGGAGTGAGGTGTAGGAGCTGGGGGAAGTAGATGGGTGAGGTAAGGCAATTGAGTACCAAGACTAGGAGTTGGATTGGGTAACATGACCAACCCCATATGGCAAATCAAGGGCAAGTTTTCCTTGTCTAATTTTCCTTAGCTCACTTGCATGCTTCCTCACCTAATCTCCGCATGCTTCCTCACCTAATCTCCATGGCTCATTAGGACATTCACTATTATGTTGCATAATCCTTACTTTCATTTACATAATATCGAGCATGCAAAAACTAAAAACTTGACCCATTCTAGAATTCACATGAACCCTTCAAGTGAAGATGCCAATTAAATTAGCAATGGCTATCAAATGTTTCATTACAATAATTTGATTATTTGGGAAGAAGGTAACCTACCAAATTATATCATATTTTTAAATGTTAGATCACTTTTAAATGTGAATAAACACTTTTTGAGCATAAGGACTATTATTTGGCATGAGACAACATTTCTAGGAGTAAATTGTTTTAGCTTGAAATTCCATAGGGAAAATCATAACAACTAATAAATTTGCATACAACTCAACATGAATTAACGTAGATTAAAAAATATAATGATTGGGACTGGATAATTAAAAAATAATGTTAATTTAGGAAAATAATGTACTTAGCTCTTGAGTGATGAGAGGATGTGAATGTTGATATCTAGCATTATTAATATTTTGATGGGAAAATGATGATCTTGGGAATATTGTTGTCCTTAGATTCAACACAAACCCTGAAATTTATGCAAGTTTATTCTATGGCTCTAGATTGTTTCTATATATACATATATTTCGTTTAACCTATGGATTTGATTTGACAAATTACTCACTTCCGCCCTTCAATTCACATTGTTCTTTGCTCCTTGATTATTATTAAGGATTGGTGATATTTAAAAATACCTTAGGGAGGTTGTCAATCACTATTGTCAAGTTCTCATAGGTCAACATCCTATAATGGTTAGCTTTACAACCTTGGTGAATGTTGGCAAACAACAAGCAAATGCGTGAATGTCTTTGCCTGATGAAATTTTTGACGTAAATAGATTCCTTTTAGTGCTCCAATTAAAGTGTTCTTTAATGAATTTTCTTTGCACTACTCTAGGAATCCAAATAATTATCAAATGATCAAATATGATAATGAATCCACATTGAATGCCTTTAAATACCACTGCATAGCAATAAATCATGTGAAATGTGTACCAAATCTGCTCATGATGGGAATGGGAATAAGGAAGAGTTGACTAATATAAAAAAATAGTATTCAATTTTGCTTGAGGCAAAGACTAATCCCATGCTAGAGAATTGACCAAGACAAGAGAATCATAGTATTGAGGCGAGGAATGAGTGCATAAACACAAGGGGTAGTAATGTTCATAATAAATGTCAAATGTGAGAATATTTGTAGAAATGAATAAGATAAGGTTGAATACATGAAAATGTATAAAATTGAAAACATATGAAAAATAAGTCTAATTTTACACAAAATTGTATCATTTGTAAACATTTTGATATAATAAACATTTTATTAATAATAAATCCAAAATGAAATAAGAATTGAGAAATATATACTAATTTCATGATTACAATAAAAAATATATTTTATTTTATTTTCATATTTAAAAAAATTGTTAATCATAAATAGTACCTGTATAGGACAGAGTCCGAATAAAGTGTGGACAAATGATAACCTAACGTAAGTTAAGGAGATTATGACAAGATTTGGTTGAAAATGGGGATAATATTATAATGTATTTTTTAATTCAATAATATATTATAACTTGGTATATTAGGTAGCTCCTAATAATATAATGTTTATTTGTTTTGGAGACTTGTTCTAAAAGGATCCCGTGTATGATTTGATTTTACGCTTTGAATCTTTGGAATGATTTTATTTAGATTTTAATTCTATCAAAAATAAATAAATAATATGCATTTGTTATAGGATGCTATTAAAATGGCACTTCCATCATGGAAGAATGATTAAAATATTTTTGGGTTTTTGTTTATTTAATAAAGTCTTTTTGGTCAATGGTTTCAGTTAATGAGGTTATAAATAGGGAATTTTGACTTGCTTTTAAAAGTATTTGAATACAATATTTAGAGATGTTCAAACTACAGAGTAGTTGTTGTTAGTATATCTATATTTTTTTTAAGTATTTGTTAAGTGACTTTTCTAGAAGAAACTCTTCTTATATTGTTTAATATTTTGTATTTGTCTAATGTTATCCCGAATTTTGAACACGAATATGATCTGTGATGATGTATATGATCTCCTTGGGGCCCGTAATGCTTCACTTTGTATACATGATCACAAAGATATCAAATGTGTACATCCACATGTCCTGACTGCTGACTGGATCTATCTTCGTTCTCATGGAAAAAATTATAAGCATCGCTATAATATGAAGCAGCTTCAGCAACATGCCAGTTGGATTCAGAAGCAGCTTGTAGCCGGTGTTGATGTGTTTGCATATTTCAACAATGACTATTGTGGTTATGCAGTTTCAAATGCAATTGGTTATTCGAACTTATTAGCACTCGTTAAGGATCGAATCCTTAGTTCCTGTACTAATCACAAAAATTGGAGATCATGGCAAAAAAAATTAAAAGCTCAAGAATCCAAAAAGGAAAATATGATTTTCATCAGCAATAAAATTCAAATGATGAAAAATCTTAAAAAATGGCTTGCACCATCGTGAAGTGCTTGAAACCATCTTTTCGTCGATATCTTGTTTGTAAATTTTAAGGATCGAATCCTTAGTTCCTGTAATAATCACAAAAATTGGAGATCATGGAAAAAAAAATTAAAAGCTCAAAAATCCAAAAAGGAAAATATGATTTTGTTAAAAGCTCAAGAATCCAAAAAGGAAAATATGATTTTGATCAGCAATAAAATTCAAATAATGAAAAATCTTAAAAAATGGCTTGCACCATGGTGAAGTGCTTGAAACCATCTTTTCGTCGATATCAGAAGTGTTTGCAAATTTTTAACACCTAGGTGGAAAGTTATGCCCCGTAGAAAAAAACTTCCCTACTTGAGCACCTAGGGGGCAAAAATAAGCACTCAGGTGCTAAAAAATTAGGTGCCTAAATGTGCCATATGACTGCTCATGATTAGTGGGGTGGTAGCTAGAGTGCCCCCCCTCGGGGCCTCCCCTACATCCAACCCCCTATGGCCACCCCTCCCTACTACCTTAAGGGGTGGCTTAACCGGCACACTGTAAGCGTTGAATGCTTAGGTGGCCGGACGCATGTGGGGCCCTCTTAACCCACCCTTTCTGTTTCCGTAGCGTTTCTTAACCTGCACTTTTTCAAATCTTCGTTTCTGCCGTTTGCAGTTTACATTTCGCGTTCCCGTTCCCGTTCCGATGTTGTTCGTGTTTGCCATTTCCACCTTTCACATTTGTCTGATGTAGGTAAAACAAGACACTCGATCAACTTAGGGGAAGGATGCAGTGACGGGAATCAAACAGGAAATGTATAGGCCTTGTTTTTAAGCCCATTCCCTGCGTTTCATCATGGCTTGTCGTCACATATTTGCTTGGTCATTCGACACTTTTAATCCCACATTCATTGCAGGACAGGTATTGGACTGAGTATGGACTTTATATTTAGAAGTTTGACTCTACGTAGTAAGGGTAGAAAATGTTAAAATACTCTCCCTATAAGCGAATTTCTATTCGCATATAGAAATAATATTTTTATTAAAAGATTTACATTTTAAAAGTACTATTAAATAATTACATTTGTTATTTTAATGTTATTTTATTATTATTTATATTTAATATTTTAATTATTATTAAATATATATTTGATAATGTTATTATATTTATTTTTTTATTTCAACCAAGAAAATATTATTTAATATGTTATATTTTAAAAATTAAGTAAATTTTATAAAAGGGATGTTTAGTTAACAAAGTTGAAAAATATGATAATTATAGATAAAGGAAAATAAAATAGATAAGGATGTTTAGTTATAAGTTTGATGATGAATAACTCTAATGTAATAGAGAAAAACAAATGTGCCTTGAGTCTACCTTCTATCATGAAAGTAAAAATAAAGATAATTGCAAGTTAAGTTTTACTACCAACAATCATAAGAAGGAGAAGGTGAGGAAATAGGGTTATGAATTATGCTTGTAGAGAAAGTGGTAATGCTTCACCAAATACATTAGCCATGGGATGAAATGACATATTAGGCACTTTCAAGTTGTGGTACATAGTAATTCTTTGTCATAACATGGTGATGAGTCTCTATGTAGGCATTAGGAACTGCTTTCAATCTTAGCATAGGAGTGTTAGGGATAAAATATTCCCCATTCAATTGGTTGCATTTGTTGGATCCAAGGAATTAAATGAGAAAAAAATAGGACATGAATATTAAATGTAATATAAAGATAAGCATGTAAGGATATGGTGATTTGGCCCTTGATGGTTAAAAACACCCATGCAAGTACATATGGCACTAGGATAGGCATTTGACCCCAATGCATCATCCAAGCTCGCATGAGCATGCAAAGGTCAAGATAAGGCACTAGGTCTCTAGTGGTAGAATGGGTCTAGGAATGTGATCTCAAGGTGTAAAAAATAAAACATATATTACCCTTAAATTTTCAAAATTCTATAGTTGAGCAATATATCCATAAATAATTGTACAGTCGCAACCAATTCTAGCTAAATAATTATGTATTTTAAGATCATAGAAATTCAATAGCTACAAAATAAATAAATAAAAATAAATTTAGTAAAAGGTGCAAAATGGTTTAAACTAAGATTCATAATATAAGTTCAAGAAACTTCTAGGAGTTAAATGTTATCAAATGATTATTTTTCCTAGGTTTATTTAACAAGCCTCTATGCAATGTTATATAAAAATATCTAAAAAATACAACTATAATATAGTATCAAACCTTTGTCAATAGTTAATTTTGTGTGAGATTTTGTTGTGTTGAAGAACATGTGAGGTGCCTAGAAAAATAATTTTCTAGTCGTTGCATGACAATTCCAATATGTTGCAATATTGTTTATGTGCTATTATTTGTCAAGTCAATATTAATCTAAGCATGTATTGTGGTGAAACCTGTGAGGGAGAGAATCATGATTTGTTTGAGCTTAGGAATGTATTGTAGTAGTATACAAAATCTAGCAATGTACAACTTGTGTAGCAACTAAAAGCCAATAAATTATTTTTGTTTATCCTAATATTGATCTTCATTCTCTTATGCATATTTACTTTTATTTATTTTGACCTTTAAATCTCACATACCTATAAGCATTTTATTAATGAATACAAGTTTGTGCTTAAAACATTGATCAAAGTAATAACACATTTAAATCTCTTTTAGTTTTATTTGGCAGGGGTTAAAAGTATACTAAATATAGTTTAAATTTTAACTATTATTATTTCTTTTTAAATTTATGTAGATGAATTCTAATTTCATTTTGATATCATACAAATTATTGTATATTATAGTTAGTATATTTTGAAGTATCTCATTATCACCAATACAAATAACAATTCATATGATGGTTAGAAAAGAAACTTAACTCTTGTTCTTTTATATAAATAATTTAATTTTCTTTTGGTTAATTTTTCTTTTTAAATTGAGCATGATTCTTAAAATATTGATAATATTTAAAATTAGATGCAAATAATATCCATTTATATTGACATTTTTAAAATTTAAGAAAAGTTATATATCATTTATATGCATCATTCTATGTTTTAACAAAATAATTTTTCAAAAAGGGGACTTAGATATATAGTTTATAAAAATATTAAATAATTATTATATTATTTACGTTTTTATGGAATTTCTCCATTCAAGAATGGAAAATTCTCACCATCCCACAAATGTTATCGAGATCTCAAGTAGAAATAACCCCTCCCCCCCACTCTACCAACTAACTCATGGCCATCAATCAATTTGAATGGATTTCTTAATAGTAGCATTAAGGATTTTCAAGTAAATCAATTATAGGTGGGTCAAATTGGTGGGTCGGGCTCAATGTTATTAAATCATAAAATAAGCTCTTTTCTATTGTAGGTATATCAGACTTAAATTGAAAGGTATCCCAAGGATTAAATCTTTCATTAACTAAAATATTGAGAGTAAACTTGATAGATTTACAAGGCCTAGCTTTAGATGATCAAGCCCCAACAGAAACAAGAAGATAACTTTTGAGTGCCGAGTGTAGACACCTAAAAATGACCTAGGCCTGCAAGCTTCATTTTTACCACTTTCGTCCTAGCATAATTAAGACATTTAATTATGTCCTTGGTCCACATTCGACTATTGATTAAATAATTCATAATTATTTAATTAATTCATGTCAGTCATTCCTCTTAATTATTAAATAAATAAATTTCATTTATTTATTAAATACGTCGTTAACTATCTAAGTCTTTTTTTTAATTAAATAAATTTCTTAATTTATTTAATTCCCCTTTGTCATTTAATTCTTCTTGATTATTAAATAAATAAATTTCATTTATTTATTAAATACGTCACTAACTGTCTTAATTAAATAAATTGATTAATTTATTTAATTAATTAATCATCTCCTAAATTAAATAATTAAATTTAATTATTTAATTGCCAATTTCATATTCTTCTCATTTTAAATAAATTAAATTATTTAAAATGTCATGTCAATTCTAACTGGGTCCTTTTTGATAAATAATCAAAAGATTATTTATTATCTCTCAAAATCCATAATTTGAATTATTTTAATTCAAATTAGTAATTAATCTTCCAAAAATCAAGCAATCTGGCAGATTCTTGATTTTTCAAATCTTATCTTCAGTCCAAATCTTATCTCTTTGATTTTTCGAATCTTGCAAATCAGGCAGTCTTATCTTCTTGATTTTTCGAAAATCTTTATTTTCTAATTAATTTCCTCATTTATTCTCCACCGTCGATCCGATTTTATTTTGACCGTTCGATTAAAGATTTTGCCCTAACCCTAATTAGGGATTCTTAGGTGTAATCTGGATCATTCATTTCATTGATTTATCTCGTCCGTCCATTCGAAATGGCCTTTTCTATAAAATGCCATCTTCTCATTTTCAAGGACACACACATGCTGACATTTTGCATAATTATTATAGGCATTTACTTAGTTTCACATTTATTGTCATAGGCAATTGTAGTATTTCAATATTGGCATTTGTTTTAAGCATAGGCATAGACATTGGCTTTTAGACATAGGCATTTAGACATATCAAATCCTTCAAGACTTGTTGTAGGACTTAGGCATTTCTAGTTTGCTCGAAAGACGAATCTGAGGGCAACATTCTCCAGCAAGCAAGAAGGTATTACAAAAGTGAATCATGGAGGTATCAACAATCAGGTATAATTGTTCTTTTATTTACTTCCTTTGTGTTTCATAAAATCTTTGGATTTCAATTATTATTCATTTTTTTATTGCTAACTTACTCCAGATTTGAAGAAATCCACTGATTACACTGAGATTTCTAGATTGCAACTATGTATGATATGATGCAGAAAATATCATACACAGTTGCAATCCAGAAATCTCTGCACTCATTGATCATGGACTGTGGAAACTTCATATTATTAAGATAACTCTTATCATTCATTGACCAACACAATGAACAAAATCTCAAATATTTAATTTATTCTAATTGAAGACCTCCTAACCCTTTAGAAGTCCTTAATAAATCACCAAGCCTTTCACAATGGACCCAAAAATAGTAGAGCCAAAAGACTTAATATCAAAATTACTAAATTAAAATTCTTAATAATAGATACTATATCAATTTTAACTTTGCTTAGGGATAGGCTTTAAAAAGCCACTTAATGTAAAAGAAACACCATAAACAATAATATTTTTAAAATCCAAAGATATTGCATAAAGCTTTATATTTCCTGTTAAATAAATATTTGAGCAGCTCCCTTCGGGTTTATCTTTTTGTATTGTGTGTGCGTCGACCTATGCATCGCCGAGTTTGCTTGACTTTTTTTATCAAAGTTTTGATCTGCCACTTTGCGTACCTACTTTTCGCAACTTCGGGTATCGACATTCCTTTAAGATCCTTGGAAATTCCGCTATGCTTCCATGTGTCGCGGTTACGTGATGCTTTTGTTCCTTGTTTCCTTGAGGCCTCATCGGGCTGCGAAATGCTTCCACAAAGCTTTCGTTCCTAAAAGGTGTTGGTGGGCCCCACATCTTTCTATGTGGCAACCGTTCGTAAATCTTTCAACGCAGGGATGAAATAGCAACTACGGGCAGCGAAATGCTGCCACGTGTCTTTTACTCCCGGTTGATGGAGCGTTCCCTCCGCTGTGATAAGGTTCTCAGCCCATTCAACACATGTTGCATTTTCACAAATCCTCGTCAGCGATGGGAGAAAGGTTCATGCCGACAATGAAAGGCTGCCACGTGCCTAACAGTTGATCTGTTATGCGGGCGATAAGCCGGATGAACTAAATAATGCTATTGGTTGCTGCTTGTCATAATCACTCACAGCGATGGATGACACTTGTCTGATCGAGCCTAGATGGGACCACCGCCATCATTACAGAGGATGCACCTGTTCCCAAGATGACTGGATGTTGTGGTCCGGCTCGATGTTGTTGTAACGGCCTTGGGAATATTCTGATTCAGGCATCATTGTAGAAGATTACGAGATCTTTTCTGTTACTGTTCTCTAAAGTGGTGGGAGGTTTTCATGCTATATATACTTTCTTTATTGATGAGAAAAGGGACGGAACTGGAGAAAAACACGCTAGTTTTAGCAAAAAGACGCCATACCTCTATTACTATTTTATTTAATTGAAAAAATCTTAGACTATGCCAATTGTTCAGCCTTTCTGTTTTTCATGTTTTTGATTAAACTGTGAATTGTGCTTTATATTATTTTGACACTTCATTTGAAGAACTTCTATATATGTTGGATGCAAGTTTGCTTACCTAAATCATGTCTAATGACTCTTCTTGGCAGCAAGAATGTATGCAATATTATTTTATGTCAATAAATGAATTGTCTATGCTATAATTTTAAGTCTATGATGTTTTGGAATACAACAACACCATTCAGGCCCTTAAATCTATGATTTATCGTGCCCATCATCAAATCTTGGCGCATCGCCTTAGGTTAGACTTTACTTTATTATATCCGCTTCCTTTTCCCTTTCCAAACCCCATTATAGAAGAAGTCGACTTCTCTAAAAATTCGGAGGTTACTCAGTTTAGCGCAAAAGGTCCCCCTTAAACTAAGTTTCCCATAAGACTCTGTTACCTCATCAAATTTTGGCGTCAACAATTTGTTCTTTTTCTAGCACACCCGATGGGACCCAAACTTAATGAAATTGCATTGTAGAAGGGTGTATGAGCCATCAACGTGTAACTAGATCCCAAACTACAGGTAACCCAAATTTTCTAGTACCTCTGCTAGGGACAATCCAGGTCGCTAATCAGCTGGTAACCGTTCCATTCCCACCACCCTTTTCTCTCACCATGTTGTCAGCTGCCAATAGAAACTATGTAGCATGGGATGCCGGAAGTCCCCTGGTAGCCTCGGTAGCTCTCGCTGTTTGGGGCGCTATCCCAGTTTCGGCCATGAAAGCTATCCCCAATTTTTTCGGAGACAACTCAAGAACGCCAGCAGAACATTTGCAGGATGTGGCAGACGTATGTCTAGTAAACGGTATTACAATGCAAAATGTAACCCTTAGGCTCCTCGCCGCATCTTTCAAATGCAAGGCTCTGGATTGGTACCGAACATTGACTCCTAATTTAATTCGCACCTGGGATGAGCTCGGAGATTGATTCTATGAAAGGTTCTCGAATGACAGAGATCGTTCTTCATTGTATTACTAGCTATCCATCATAAAACGAGCCCCCCAGGAGGATCTGACGGACTTCAATGCCCAATTTCATGCAAATTGGCAGAGGATCCCTGTTACCATCCGTCTGACTCCCGAGTTGTCCTTTATATTTTATCTAAAGTCCATTAATTCTGACATTTCTGTGATGATCAAGTCTTTGGGAGGAGCTACTCTACTAGATGCTTATGGTACCGCTATCAAAGCTGAGAATCATTTGATAGATTGCGGAAAATTGCCTCCTCTATCTATTATGCCGATATTTCTTGAAATATCGATCTCCGCGCAAGAGGTCGCGTCAACTAGTGCGCCCGCAACTGCCCAGTCAATGTACTCATATGCGGCCGCTCCTGAAATTATGGCTTCTACATCAAGAACTTCCAAGGATGAAATAAGCGACCTCAAGGAGATGTTGCGAACCATGGAAAATGACATAACGACTCTTAAGCGAAACCAAGCAATGCCTCCACGACCCGCATATCGAAATCAAGGCGTGCGGTCTACTTATCAGCAAAATCAATATCAGGGTGTGCCTCGCACTAATCCACCAACGCTGACTGCAAACCAAATGGTGCTGGTGCTGGTGCCTTCTTCGCTGACAAGCGTGTCGCCAAGCTCGACTAGGGAATTAACCGTAGGGCAGAACAACCTTATTGATGATATCAATCTGTGGTGTTTCCCCTGTAGCGATGCACATATGCCCCAGAACTGTCTGTGTGGCAACCTACAACAGAAGGTGGCAGAGCAATGCAGCCAAGGCACGACAACGAAAAATGGAGGTTATGTATATGCCTCACCATAAATGGAGAGCATGGTCCTTACCGCGCAAATGTAAGGAATGTATTTAAAACAAGAATCAGATATTGCTCCTGATCATGCACTTTTCTCCTTGATGGAAGAAGAAGAAACAGTGTTTGCTAATGACACATTCATATCCAAAACACTGTAGGTGCAGTCTGACTATAACATACACTCAAAGAGGAGGTTCACTAGTGAGCCAGTTGTTTCACATATGGACAACCCGCAACTCAGAGGCGTGTCCGATCAAATTCCCAGTGCTTCAACCGTCCCTTCACCTTCTCAACCACGAAAGAAAATTGTTATAGCAAGAACCAAGGAGCATAAATCTCTAAGTTTGCCACCTTTTAATGTGTTAGAACAATTGAAGAAATCATCCGCTAATGTGTCTTTGTGGGACATTCTAGCTATCCTAGAACAAAAGACGCTATTACAGAAGACGCTTCAAGAAGAGATCAACCCAGCATCAATAGAGCCGTCTTCCAGTACAGAGGTTGTTTGTCACATACCGCCAACAAAGGTTCTTACAAACAATACAAAGGAATCTCCTGTCGAGGACAAAAGTAGGTCAAAACCTCATCCCTTCTTCTTGACTCTCATTGTAGGAAAGAAGCTATTACACAACGCTATGATTGATTCTGGCGCTAGTACAATAGTTATGCCTAAACAAATAGCCAAAGCTTTGGGACTCAGCTACGAACCTATGAAAAGAGGGGTGATGTAGCTTGATGGAAATAAAGTTGAGACCATAGGTGTCATCAAAGCGCTTCCTTTAACTCTATTTCCCTGCCTTAGTATCACGGTCCCGCAGGACACAGTGATCATAGATGTTCCTCCTATGTTTGGTCTCTGTCTATCTCGAGAATTTACTTCAAAGGTGGGAAGATACCTGTCCTTAGATTGGTCACATCTGATACTTAGGACCAAGCACGACGCGAAAATGAAGATAGAATCAGAGACTCTACATTCCAAACATGTGGCGGATGAGGCCTTGATCAATTTTGAAGCAACACATACCTCTATCACTAAGCAAGAAATGTATTGCGTTGATTTGCTAGAGGAGGAGAAGGTGAGCGGAGATCAGAATGATAAAGAAGATGCTCTGTTGAGTGAACACATAAACAATGATCCTTTCGGCAATTATCACGCTACAGGATTGGGCACGTATGTAATTTATGATGAAGACCAAGTGCTTCCAAGGGTTGCCAAAGAATCGGAAGATAACCAAGCAAATGAGCTTTGGACACTGTACTTTGACAGAGCAAGAAGCAAAGTAGGTGCTGGAGCAGGGGTATATCTAATATCCCCGCAAAATAAAAAATGGTTGAGGCCTTTCCGCTTTCATTTTGCCTGTTCAAACAATGAGGCTAAATATGAAGGGTTAGTCCAAGGCCTAAGCCTTGCGGAACGAATGGGAATTAAGCAATTAATTGTGTTCAAAAATTTTGAACTGGTAGTTAACTAGGTCCGAGGAATTTCTGCAGCAAACAATGTTCGCATGAGATCCTATCGGCACCGAGTCTGGGACCTGGTTGATAGTTTTGAAGCTTTCAACATCTAGACTGTTCCTTGAAGACAAAATAGCAATGTAGATCGCATGGCTGTGATTGGTGCTCAGTTTGATCCTGTTTCTGACCTGCTTCATAACGAGCATTCAATATGAGTGCTAGTCCGACCAGCAATCCCCGACAATGATCAGAGTTGGAAAGTCTTTGAAAGCGACGAAAACATCACCTCGTTTATCCAACACTCAGGGGAGTTTGCCGATCAACTTCAACCAAAGATTGTCGAGGCTTATGAAGGACAAATTATGCAGCTCAAATCTAATAAACTTTCGAAAGGATTGGTTACTCTTGAAAACTTTTTCGATTGTAATGATGCCCGGAATGATAAGTGGAAGTTCGTGGCGGACAAAAGTGATTATGAGGACCTTCGGATCTCCGATGGTAGGAATCTCTGAGTCGGGAAAAATGTTTGGCACCATGATAAGGAAAGGCTCATCAGTTTCTGCGAAAAATATGGAGTAGTGGCTTGGTCCTACGATGATCTAGAGGGTTACGATCCTGGCATCATTTAGCACACTATTGAGCTAACAGAAGGTGCAAAACCAGTCCAACATAAACAGAGGCCAGTGAACCCTAAAATTGAGGCCCTAATGGCACATGAGCTAACTAAGCTCATTGAGTCACACATTGTCTTCCCAATCAAACATAGTACTTGGGTATCAAATTTGGTCCCAGTCCAGAAAAAGAATGGAGATATCCGCTTGTGTGTGGACTTCTGAGACTTAAACAGAGCATCTCTGAAAGACCACTATTCGTTGCCTTCTATGGAGTCAATCTTACAAATTGTCGTAGGATCAGAAATGTTCTCTCTACTGGATGGTTTCTCCGGCTACAACCAGATCCAAGTTAAAGAAGAGGATCAGCACAAGAATACGTTCACCATAAAGTGGGGAACATTTGCATATGCTAAAATGTCTTTTGGTTTATCCAATGCAGGGGCAACATTCCAGCGGGCAATGGATGTCGCATTCAGCGAACTAATCAATAAGTTTATTCTAATCTATTTGGATGACCTTACTGTGTTCTCTAAATCTAAGGATGATCATTTTGACCATTTGGAATTAGTTTTTCAAAAGTGCCAAGAGTTCAGAGTTTCCCTAAATCCAAAGAAATGTGTATTCGGAGTGCTGCAGGGCAAGCTGTTGGGACATGTTGTGCCTAGAAAAGGTGTTTCAATTGACCTCGAACAAGTGAAGGCTATCAAAGAACTTCCCCTTTCGGTAAATAAGAAAGGTGTCTAGTCTTTCCTGGGCAAAGTAAATTTCGTCAGCAAGTTTATTTCCGATTTCGTGGGAATGATTAGGCAGATCACCCTAATGCTGAAGAAAGATCAAACATTCAAGTGGACAATCGAAGCTCGGGAAGCTTTTGAAAGGGTCAAAGAAGCTATTTCCATAGCTATGGTGCTGGTTAATCCGGATCAATCCAAAGATTTTATAATGTATGCTTTCAGTAGCAAGTCCAGTATTACTACTGTTCTAACCCAAAAGGATAACAAAGAACAAGGGGAACATCCAGTGGCGTTCTATTCATGGACCCTAAAGGAATATGAGGTGAATTATAATTTTGTCGAAAGACAGGCCTTTGCAATAGTAAAGGGACTTAAAAAGTTCCGCCATCTAATTTCTTACAATAAGGTGCTGGTGTATGTCGCACATTCCAGTGTGCGTGAATATATCATGGAAGGGGAGATCATAGAGAAAAGGGATAATTGGATCACTAAGATACTTGAATATGACATTGAAGTCAAGCCTACTAAAACTATTAAAAGAAGAGGACTGTGTGAATATATGGCACAGAGCGAGGAGGTACCTGTCGCAGAGGAGCAGCCAGAGCTCGTCTTGATAAATGAATTAGAATCGGAAGGCGGTTGGTTGACTGAGAGAATGAGGTTCATGCAAACCAGAAAGTATCTGCCAGGCCTCTCATCCCAAAAAAGGAGGTATTACCGGCTGCAAAATTGCAGGTATACGCAAATAGAAGGAGTCCTTTTCAAAAGGAATTTCAATGGTGTTCTCCTACGATGCGTTACTTCGGAGCATGCGAAGAGGATCCTTAACGCGTTTCACAATAGCGCGAAAGGCGGACATTTCTCTGCCAAAACCACCGCAATTAAAATCATGTGTGCTGGCTATTATTGGCCCACACTTTTCAGTGACTCCCACTCTTTGGTGAGAGCTTTTAAAAAATGTCAGTTCTTTGCCGACAGAAGGAAGAATTCTGCAATGCCCCTCAGACCTATAGTGGTGGACGAACCGTTTGCGCAATGGGGCCTGGACTTCATCGAAATTATCAACTCGGTTTCTAGTGCCGAACACAAGTGGATTCTGATTGCTACAGACTACTTCACAAGGTGGACGAAGGTTATTCCCCTTAAAAGCGCAACATAAATAAAAATTGTAGATTTCTTCAAGGAACTGGTGACAAGGTTCGACCCTCCGAAAACTATCATTTCGGACAGCGCCAGAGCATTCCTAGGTGCAAAGGTATGTCACTTTGCATTAAAGAATGACATATTCCTTAAAACATCGTCAAACTATTATCCATAGGGAAATGGTCTAGCAGAGTCAACGAACAAAAACTTAGTTCGACTCCTTAAAAAAATTGGCTCGAAACACCAGAGGGAATGGCACAAGAACCTCTGAACAATGCTCTGGGAAAACCGCATAACTCCTAAGCAAGTCCTTAAGACTTCACCTTATGAGTTGGTATACAGGAAAGAGGTGTTGTTACCCATCTGCATGGAAATTCTGGCAATACAGTTGTTGAAATCTCTTGAGATAAAACAAAATGAAGTCATGGATGTTTGGCTCGCCGAACTGTTGGAAATACACGAAAAAAGGGAGAATTCCCTAATAGTAATGACAAGCCATCAATGGGTGGTCAAATGATGGTTTGACAAGAAGGCTTCCGACTAGGGTCTAAAATGCGGAGACTTAGTGCTAAAATATGATAACAGGGTTGCAAAGCCAGGTTAGCACGGTAAATTTGATAGCTTATGGGAGGGTCCCTTTAAAACATTCAATGCAAAGAACACAACGCTTTTGAGCTGGAGAATATGGAACAAGAACCGTTAGGAATCCCGATCAATGGGATTCATCTTAAGTTGTTCCATTAGGCATTAAGCTCTATTTTGTACATATATAAATAGCACATTTATTTTATTTTCTGTTTCTTTGGCTGGTCTTTTTCTGAATTAGTTTGTACTTTTGCGGAGTTAACTCATTATTATTGGCAGGTGGAACACCAGAATTGCTTTACACAGAACACACCCATGTGCGGAGAAATAGCAAATGAAAGTTGCAAGCCCAGAAAAACTTAAATACAAAATGAAGGAAAGAGCATGGATTTTCTTTAAACAATAGATATCTATTCATATATGTTCTTTTCATTACAAAAGTGGCTGGGAAGCCATATTTCAAAATTTACAAGCATATTGAGCTATTATATATACGATAGCCTTTTTTTAGGCTTATATACAGCTATGGGTAAGTATTTTGAGCAGCAGGCAGGGAGACATTGGTTGAGTAGGCAGGGGTTTTTCATCCAAAGGCATGGCTGGGGGCAATTGACACATTCACTGCAACATCCACTTCTTCCTCATCCACGAGTTCTTCGGCAGCACTGGCAGCATCATTCGGCACAACCGCCATTGGCAGAGGGAACACCAGGTTCCTGAAGTTAGTATACCAGTCTATGTCATAGAAAGGTATCACGTTGTAGTTGTAGAACATGAAGTGTAGGGCCTGAGTAACCCTCTGTTGGTGCTGGTTGCGGGTCTGTAGACAGAATCTGTTGAGGAACGACAGCCAAACGACAACAACTTCTTCCTCAATAAAGCGATGCAGGTCGCTAGCTGACGGCAGGCCTACTCCGTAGGCAACATGAGCAACAACCTCGCTGAGACCATTCAAGTATTTTTTGGGGAATATTTCTTTAACCAGCTTCAGGATAAGTGGTCGGGGGACGTTGAGGTCAAGCATGGATGCTACGAAGTGGGAGCATACATCGGTATTCACTTGATACTTGTCCTCATATTCTATACAGTCTTTGCCTAAAACCCACTTTATGGCTACCAAGACCAGAGAATGCTTTTTTTGGTCATCTTTTTTAGTCTCCTAGTTGAAATCTCCCATAGGAATGCAGTATGTGACTTATACGAGGTCAGACGAATTGGAGTATCCATTGCTCTAACACTATCCCTAGGCTTCTGAGCTAATGTCGAAATCTGTTTACCACCTAATTTATGAGAAGGCTTGCTTAAGACTCTGATACTGACCTATCACTACTCAAATGCTAAGTATGTTTTCCTTACTACTTACTGGCCTATTTATAGAAAAATGACAAGACGCATGCTAATCCGCTGCAAAAAAAATGTGATATTAAGGTAGTTGCTAACTTGAAAGGCGTGCCTACGTTTGCTCACATTTTGGGCCAATTGCATATGTGATAGCACGGCTCACTACGTGCTTGATTAATGGAAGCTAATTAATTAGCTTTAAAAAGGTGGTGCTAGTTAGTAGTGAGATGAATGGTTGTAGGCTATTGTGTCATCTCTCAAGTGTGTCCCAGAGCCCAAGGCGATATTCATATCTTATCAGGTCGTGATCATTTGCTTGGCGTAATCATTCCGGCCAAGATATTAATTGCCAGCGCATGCTAACACAGGTTTAGCAAGCAAATTGCTTGCTCAAGTTCCAAGGAGATCACAGCGTATCACACGATCACCAAATGTAATAATGAACTCCAGCTGCCTCAAAATAGCAATCAGTTCATTTTGCATAATTTTCAAAATTAACGGTACATGCCAAATTAAATGCAAAAGGCATGCTTTCGCCTACCACCTTGAGAAGGGTTGTTATTATTGCACAAAAATGATTAATATTTCAAAGTATTTTCACAAATGCCAAGAATAAAGGTGCAGAGTTGTTTTCTTTCTGTGTATCTAGAGCTGAGCATAGTCGCAGCTAACTAGGAACTTGCAGAAATCTTCAGAAAGAAAAATGTCAGAATCTTCATCTCAGCCAATGCAGGAAGAAATTAGCTAGGAGCTATTTACGGCTATTTGTTCTTCAATAGAGGTATATGTCTATGAGGATGTGGCATACGCTACACCTGGTATACCCAGCAGGCCAAGGAGAGCCTACACAAAAGAGCTGAATAGACCCAAGAATTGGAGAAACCAGAAAAATGTTGAAGAAAAATGGGACAATATCTATGACCCAAGGCTCGCGAAAAACCCTAAGTACCTCAGAGAGGTAGCTTGTGCAAAGTTATCGGCACCAAAGGTAGACCAATCTATGGCAAATAGAGTTTGGTACAATGGTCTCCCTCAATACATGGTCCCACTGGTGCACTATTGCCCAGAGGTAGTTGATCTTGCTATCCAGCGTTATAATCCTGATACCCACTACATTGAAGACCGCAACTTAAAGGTGCATATCACTCCAGAGGCCATCTGACACATGTTATGTATCTCGGACCCAAGTAAGAGGAAGGAAAATATCGAGACCTTTCGCCCGAGCAAAGGAGAGAAAATATTGAGGAAGATGAAAACTAGCTCAGAGTTCTTGTTAGAGGAGACTGGTAAGAAAGACATCCCAGCCACTAAAGTGCCAAGTATTCCGTTGTCATGTCATACATTTCGTGATGATCTCTAGGATGCCATGTCCATGCTAGCCTTTGTATGCGGCCGAGACTTCGATGAGAAGATAGAGACCTTTCAACTGAGACCGGCAATACAATTTTGCAAGCAACATGAACTCTTCTGGTATGATTTTGCTGAGTTTATGGTTGAAGAAATGAAATAGATAATTGAGAACTATCAGGCGGAGAAAAAATTTAGGTTTCTTTCCTTCTTGGTCCACATGTTTCTGCATCAGAACCCAGATTTCTTTGCCCGATATTTTCTGCTATCAATTTTTGATGAGCAAAATAAAAGGAAGTCGATGTTCACATGGACGCCTTTTCTTTCCACATCATACGATTATTATGCATTTGTGGGCTATTTCATAGCCCCGGTCTTGAATGATTTGATTGGAGAAGGTGATATTATCCGGCTCGATAGGGAGCAGGCCAAATTTATGCAGAGCTTCACCCTTGCTTGTGACTGGTTCTTGGGAAAATATTTTACAATCCTCTGAATGTGGGGTTTTACTGGCAAACCTTTCATGCTTCCAACTTGCGTCACAGATAGAGTGCTCACGTTGGAAATGTTTCGACAGGTGTGTATCATTCATTTTACTTTCTGTAGCAGCGAAAAGGTCAAGAAGAAGGGATTCTTCTCTTGTCCGAAGAATTTCAAGTCGGTAATTCTACTAAAGAAGCAATCAGACCAGTTGTTAGAGAGCAAGCTGGCATATCTAGGGTTGGTACTGGTAAATGATAAGTGGGAATACAACCCTTTCGACAACTTTCCGGAGCCACATATGAGGGTTGCCCATGTTCCTTGACCATACTGGGAGAAGCGGCATAACCCACGAGCGGACAAAGATGAGGATTTTGTTGAATTGGCACAAATCCCTACGTCGGACACTAGAGGCCCATAGCACAAGTTCTACTTTCCTGTGGTTGTGGCCCAAGATAATGTTCCCATGGAGCGTGACATGTACAACAGGTTAAAGAAGGATGATGAATGGAGTGAGGAGAAAATAAAGGCTTTCTGGAAATATCGCCAAGAAATAGCATAGTTGGATGCTCCTTACAATCAACTAAAGGATGACCAGGAATTTGAAAGGTGGTGGAAGGAGGGCCATCCCAACCCGAGCTCTAGTATTAATAGGAGCGAAGAGAGGGAGGAATCCGAGGAGCAGGAGGAGGAAGCGGCGACATTGGCTTCCTTTGCACAAAAGGAGAAAGTCTCCAGATAGCCCGCCTATGTGGCTACGAACATACGTTTTAATATATCAAGGGGCTCGCATACACTCACTTGGGCTGCTAAACCAGCCAGGCTATCACTTCAGCAGAAGGAGATGACTGCCGAAGCTAGTGAGATTCCACTTGCGAAACGACAACGTATTATCGGAGAGGGTTCACAAGAACCTTTCGGAGGGGGAGTACTCACTACTAGTTAGGGGTCGGAGGTTGCGGGGGAGCCTCTGACATTTCTAGAGATGCCAAAAACCAGTCAATAGGTATAATTCGCTCCTTCTCTTGCATCTCATTCCTTGGTATCTGCCCCTGCCTCACTGGCGACCCCTGCCATAAGTACTGGCCCTCTACCCTCTGCTTTTAGTATGACATATCCGGTTGGATTTTCCCAGTTTTCGCACGCCAACCCGCTCATAATTACTCCTTCGCGTATGCTTACACCTACCGCTGCCGCTCAGACCTTCCTCGCCTCGCTTTCGAAAAGCTTTCCCCCTGTGAGTGCCCATTCTTTTTCTGCTATGATTACAGATCCTCTTCCATTGCAATAAGCTAACACCCCCTTAACAACTCCCCCTTCCCAGCCAATGAGTCTTACGACTGATTCCTCAGTCCAGTCATTACAAATGACTAATCCTGCTATTAGTTCTTAAACCAAACTATGGAATGTGCCTCACTTCTCTCCACAAACTGTCACTCTCCAAAAGAAATAAATTCCCGTGCCTATGAAGGTTACCTATCCCTATGCCCTACCTTCCGCTGCTCCTTTTGCAGGTGGACTAGTTTCATTGCCAACTGAATTCATAGTACAAATAGATTGCGGAAAAGAGGCACGCGCGAATAGAATGAGGAAACGCAAGGCAAAAGATGACAGTGTTTCCGCCGAGCCAAGAGTACAAGCTATGTATGATGAGGCTCGACAAGAATTGAAGTTCGTGACCATGTACCCGAGGGTAAGCAAGCCTCAGGGAGAAATGCAACCAGAAGACTATGAGATATATGTGGTTGGACTCGACATGAAGGTAGCCCGACCACAGGATAAAGTTGAAATCATGGAGAAAACGCAACGGGTAGTCACTTCTAACTTCCTCAAAACTGATCGCCAGCTAAAGAAGAAAGATGAGCAGCTCAAGGCAGCGAGGGAAAGGGTTAGTTTTCTGGAAAGGAAGGAGAAATCCTTAGAGGTAGATATTTCCCGCATGACTGAAAGGGCACTGACAGTAGAGGATGAGAGGAACAAGCTTCTAGGCAAAATTGCGAAGACTCAGGTTGCTGACCCTGGCATAATAAAAGAGCTACAAAGGAAGAACCAGGGGGCGGAGAAAAATCTACAACTGAAAGATGAAAAGCTAGAGTGCCTCCGCCTTGAGCATAGTCAAGGGATGGCACAAAAAAGGGAAGAGTTGGAACGCCAACAGGATCAATATGAGCAAAGAATACAAGAGAAAGAGGCCGAATTTAAAGACCTAAAGGCTCAAATAGAGGAAGAGCTCTGAGAGACAAAGATTCTCTAGAAGAGCACTTAGCAAATCACTCCTGAGCCGAGCAGACTTGGAATAAAGAAATGAGCAACTATGCGGAGCAGCTGGCGTCCGAGAAAAAGAAAAAAGGAAGAATTGGTTGAGGCCATTATTTCAAGAGATGCAGAGATTACTTCGCTTAAAGCCTCTCTCCTGCATTCCCTTGCACAACCTGATATCATTCCGCTGGTTAGGCAATTATACATTTCTCACTGGGAGAAAATCAAAACCTTTTGTTTAACATTGTAGCCTACCCTCCAATTTATTGACAAGGCATCAAGGCTCACTAGGAGGCCCATGATACGATTGAGCAGTTCCCATGATTCATCTTAGAGAAGGTTCTGAGACAAAAGACCTGCTCAACAAGCTATACTCCGTCTCTGATGAGAACCTTGCCGGAGCGGGTATTAAAGATTGAGACGTTGCTCAAACAACAAACAAATTTATCCATTGCCACTCCGCCTTCTAGTGCACTAAGGCAGCCACGACTATTCTGAGTAAGACACTAGATAGCATACAAGGATGTTTCTCTAGGTTAGGCAGGATGGGACTGCCGTCCCCGTTCCTCGAGGATGGCTCTATTGCCACGACTGCGCAGATTGCGAAAATTATTGAAGAGAAGGAAGGTGACCCAGAGGCTTTCAAGGAGTTCACCATCCTCCAACGGCAGCTAACATTGAGGCAGTCATTCATCCGCTCTCACATCTGCTATTTCATAGACAAGTAGGGGCCGGTTTACCGATGTGTTGCCTCACAAAGAAACTATTGATCTATGTGGAGCATAGGAGAATTTGTGCAACATAGTGAAGTCGTCCGAAGATGAATGGTCGCCTTTGCAGGCGGCTCTTTCCAATCTTTGACTCCATTAGCCCTATGGATAAGGCTCTGGTCTGCAGAACCAGAGGAATTTTGGGTTCTCCGTTCCTTAATCGAAATGCCCCTGTTGATGGCCAAAAGCTGTTAAATAAATATTTGAGCAGCTCCCTTCGGGTTTATCTTTTTGTATTGTGTGTGCGTCGGCCTATGCATCACCAAGTTTGCTAGACTTTTTTTATCAAAGTTTTGATATGCCGCTTTGCGCATCTACTCTTTGCAGCTGCGGGTATCGACATTCCTTTCGAATCCTGGAAAATTTGCTGTGCTTCCACATGTCGCGGTTACGGGATGCTTTTGTTCCTTGTTTCCTTGAGGCCTCTTCAGGCTACGAAATGCTTCCACGAAGCTTTCATTCCTAAAAGGTGTTGGTGGGCCCCACATCTTGCTATGTGGCAACCGTTCGCAAATCTTTCAACGTGGGGATGAAATAGCAACCGCGAGCAGCGAAATGCTGCCACACGTCTTTTACGCCCGGTTGATGGAGCGTTCCCTCCGCTGTGATAAGGTTCTCAGCCCATTTGAAACATGTTGCATTTTCACAAATTCTCGGCAGCGATGGGAAAAAGGTTCATGTCGGCAGTGAAAGGCTGCCACGTGCCTAACGACTGATCTGTTATGCGGGTGATAAGCCAGATGAACTAAATAATGCTATTGGTTGCTGCTTGTCATAATCATTCGCAGCGATGGATGACACTTGTCTGATCGAGCCTGGCTGGGACCACCGCCATCATTACAGAGGATGCACCTATGCCCGGGATGACTGGATGTTGTGTTCCGGCTCGATGCTGTTGTAACGGCCTTGGGAATATTCTGATTTAGGCATCATTGCAGAAGATTATGAGATCTTTTCTATTGCTGTTCTCTGAAGTGGTGGGAGGTTTTCCTACTATATATACTTTCTCTGTTGATGAGAAAAGAGATAGAACTGGAGAAAAACACGCTGGTTTTAGCAAAAAGACGCCAGGCCTCTATTACTGTTTTATTTAATTATAAAAATCTCAGACTTTTCTAATTGTTCAGCCTCTCTATTTTTCATGCTTTTGATTAAACTGTGAATTGTGCTTTATATTGTCTTGACACTTCATTTGAAGAACTTCTATATATGTTGGATGCAAGTTTTCTTACCTAGATCATGTCTAATGACTCTTCTTGGCAGTGAGAATGTATGCAATATTATTTTATGTCAATAAATGAATTGTCTATGATATAATTTTAAGTCTCTGATGTTTTGGAATACAACAACACCATTCAGGCCCTTAAATCTATGATTTATCATGCCCATCATCAAATCTTGGCGCATCGCCTTAGGTTAGACTTTACTTTATTATATCCGCTTCATTTTCTCTTTCCAAACCCCATTATAGAAGAAGTCAACTTCTCTAAAAATCAGAGGTTACTCAGCTTAGCGCAAAAGGTCCCCCTTAAACTGAGTTTCCCATAAGACTTTGTTACCTCATCAAATTTTGGCGTCAACATTTCCTTTATTATCTTTAACAAAAAACATTATAATAAGTAGGAGGTATTTTCTACAGCATGTCAAATTATGATATTACTATCAGGATTCAACTGTGTAGTTTTTTGAGTCAAACTCATTGACCCATGTTTCATGAGTAGTGGTTCACAATAACCCATCTCTCATGATAATGAATGGTCCACTTAGCACTCATTGCATCTAGGTGATGCTCACACAGGTGAAGCATTGGGCCTTCACGGGAGGTCACCCATCTTTGTGGTTAAGCGTGCTTGAGCTGAGTAGTATTGGGATGGGTGACCTCCCGGGAAGGCCCAGTGCTTCACCCCTGTGAGCATCAGCTAGATGCAATAAGTACTAAGTGGACCATTCATTATCATGAGAGATGGGATGGGTGACCTCCTGAGAAGGCCTAGTGCTTCACCCCTGTGAGCATCACCTAAATGTAATGAGTGCTAAGTTGACCATTCATTATAATAAGAGATGGGTTCTTGTGAACCACTACTCATGAAACATGGTTCAATGACTTTGACTCGAAAAACTACACAGTTGAATCCTAATAGCAATACCATAACATTATAATAAGCTTGTTTAACTAGCTAACCTTAAAAGCATCCAACAAACATAAAGAGAAATATATTGTTTAAAAAGATAAAAGAATTTACATAATTAAAATTAGCTAGTGAAATAAAAAAGTTAACAAAATTTTAAAATCCATAAACTAATTCCACTTGCTAAGGAGGGATTAAGTGAAAGGGGGCCTCCTATAATCACATTAATACTAAAGCAACTCCAACCTTTTTCTCATTTTTTTATTGCAACCTTAAATTCAAAAGTCAAACAATAAATATCTATATGAAATATTTTTTATAAATATAAAGTGCAAACTTTATGTTAAGTAATAGTTATAATAAATTAACATATAAATTAAGTCCCCATATTTATTTTAAACATTTGACAGATGCTATTCATTACACACTTTTTCAATTTTGCATGTTTATGGAGTTATTATTGGAAGGCGAATATAATGGTGAACTATATGTTTTAAGTAAATCTATATCATTTTAGTATTTAAAAATATTTAAATATTTTCTTTGTTGATATATTTTTTACTTCAACATGAACCATCATAGAAGTTCACATGCACATCAATATGGGAGAAAAATTTAATGATGTATTTATGCCCTTTTCCATTATTTTTTGGCACACTTTGACTAGATTATCCTTTGTGCAATAACAAGTCTAAAAGTGGAAAATTCTTGTGTGAATTTATCTCATGGCATTACCCTATCTTGCATAAGATCTACTAGTGCAAATTTGACCTTGATCATCCTTAGTTGTAATTTTGAACCCTACACTTTTAAAATTTAAATTCAATTTAAATCTTGACAACAACCTCCCATTAGTCGTTGTGAGCTTACCTAGTGCATGTTTGTGTTGATTTTCATATTAAATTTTATTTAAATACATTCACTTAACCATTTAAGATTATTAAAGATTATTAGGAGATTTATCAAAAGAGAACTTTCATTGAGAGGAATGTAATATAACATCACATCATGTCTTTAATCATTATTCCTAAGTCACGGAATTGCTTTGATTAGGGGTCTGATTGGGGAGAACAAAACTCTTTCAATTTAGCACATTCCCTAAAAGTGTTATTAAAAATCATCAATCTATATATCTATATTGAGGTTCATATATTAGAAGATCAATGCAAATGATTTCCTTATTGATATCTTGTTTACTTTGATATGTGTCATCATAGAAGTTCACATGCACATCAAAGTGGGAGAAACATTTAATGATATATCCATACCTTTTTTCATTAATTTTTTGGCAAACTTTGACTAGATTGTCCTTTGTGCAATAACAAGTCTACAAGTGACATTCTTGAGTTATTTTATCTCATCACATTACCCTATCTTGGATAAGATCTACTAGTGCAAACTTGACCTTGTAATTTTGAACCCTACACTTTTAAAATTTGAACACCCTCCCACTAGGCATTGTAAGCTTACTTAGTTCATGTTTATGTTGATTTGCATGCTATATTTTATTTAAAGATATTCACTCAAGAATTTAAAATTATAAAAGATTATTAGGACAAGTACGATTTATCAAAACAACATTTTCTTTGAGAGAAATGTAATAACATTTTCTCATAACATATATCAACATGCCTTTCATCATTATTCCTAAGTCATGGAATTGGTTTGATCAAGGTTTAATGGAGGATTACAAAATCCTCACAATTTAGCACATTCCCTAAAAAAATTACTAAGCACTATCAATCTATATTGAGGTTAAGATATTAGAAGAACAAGGCAACCAAATTTTAAGCATCAATTTTTTGCTACTTGATTCTATAGGTATAGATTTATATTTGTACACTAGTTCAACTCCTTAGACATGGATATGAACCAAAAAAAAAATGAGACAATTATTGATCATCTAGGGATCTAAATGATAACACAGGCCTCACAATTTAGTAAATTTTGAAATGGTGTTTTTGAACATTGTCAATCCATATTGAGGTGTAAATGTTAGAAGATAAAAGTGAGTGAATTAAAAAGATTGTGTTTTTTCCAGTTGACTCTTGCAATTATAGGTGTAGACTTATACACTAGTTCTATTCCATACACACACAACTAAACCAAAACAAAGAAAAATTAATTTACATATTTTAAGACATTTATAGAATCAAGTCTCAAACCTCCAACACTTCAAATAATCAAAATCTACATCTCCAATAGCAAATTTGTATCTTTGAATTTTAAAATAAACATCACATTTAATTTTAATATCAATCCTTTTATAAATCCTACCCTTTTCTAAAATTTCATTTTTTAAAATATAACATAATAAACAATATTTTTCTTCATTGAAATAAAAAATTAAATATAATAATATTATCAAGTATATATTTTATAATAATTAAAATATTAAATATAAATAATATTCATTAAATTTTTTAAATATTATATATTTTTTAACAATTAAAATATTAAATATAAATAATATTCACTAAAAAAATAAAAATATAGTTATTTAATTGACTTTTTAAGATATAATTTTTTTAATAAAAATATTATTTCTTAATATACGCGAATAGAAATCTGCTTGCAAGAAAAGAACATTTGCATTTTCTACCTCTAATACAAAGAGTTGAACTTCTAAATATAAAGTCTATACTCAGCCCAACCACTATCCTGCAATAAATCTGGGATTCAAAGTGTCGAATGACCAAGCAAATATGTGACGCCAAGCCATGATGAAACGCAGGGAATGGGCTTAAAAACAAGGCCTATACTTTCTTGTTTGATTCCCATCACTGCATCCTTCCCCCGAGTTGATCAAGTGTCTTGTTTTGCCTACATCAGACAAATGTGAACGGTGGAAATGGCAAACATGAACAACATGGGAACAAGAACAGGAACGGGAAATGTAAACTGCAAACGGCAGAAACAGAGATCTAAAAAAGTGCAGGTTAAGAAATGCTACGAAAACAGAAAGGTTGGGTTAAGAGGGCCCCACATGCGTCCGACCACCTAAGCATTCAATGCTTAGAGTGTGCCGGTTAAGCCGCCCCCTACCTTAAGCCCCAGATGCTTCCACAAAACCTCCCGCAAGGCTCAGTCGGGCTAGCTTAACCGACACACTCTAAGTACTCACTGCTTAGGTGGTTGGGCCCATTCACTGACATTTCCATACCTATCACATCCAAGTTTCTGCTTTTTACAAAGTTCGTTTCTATAAACTTTGTTCCTCCATTTTTAGGTTTAAAGTTTTTTATTTATTCTTTTACTCCCACATTCCATGCGAGAATAAATATAGTGAAATATTTTCCTATAAATACTCTGCCAAGTAACATTATATCTATGATAAATACTCCGCCATTATAGCACAATATTTTGAAACAAAATTGTGCTTATGTGTAGGAGACGAATTTGGTATAAGGGCAGTTTAAATAAAGATGCCCCGCTATTTAAATAATATTAAATTTTAAATAATTAATTAAAAATTGTTTAATAATAAATATAATGAAAGATGATAAAAAAATTACAATTAAAAAAATGAAAGATGATAAAAATTAAAAATATTTAAAAACAAATATAATGAAATATTTTTTGAATAAATTTTATTTAAGTTTTGAATTATTTTATATATATATATTTTAAATATATTTTTGTTACAAATCACGGAGGAGTATAGAAAAAGAACTATGAGATTCAAGAAAGTCTATCAATTTCATAAAGTCTATCGATTTCATAAGGATTATATAAATCCTTATGTGAATGAGAAATTATGATAGTTGAACATGAGGAAGAATAAAATTCAAAGTTGCAAGAATGTGAAAGGGAGTGGATTTTGGAAGAATCCAAGAAGATGAAAGGTATGGATCTTTTCTTAGAAACCTTTCATAGAAAATAAATCTTTATTAATTCTCAAGGAAACCACTTTTTGAAAATATGGTTGAAAAATATTTTCCTTTCCAAGAAGCATCCATCAGTCTTCAAAATATTGGATTAGAAACATATAGATTGAATGACTGTGCACTTTGAGGGAAAACTCTATTTAATTTTAGTATTAAAATTTTGAGCCATAAGAAGGTTTGTGATGATGCCAATATCTCTAGTTCAATAGAGGAAGCTAAGAGCTTTGACTATATGTATGCTATCAAATATCTTTTACTTCATGCTTTATCATGTTTGATTTGTTAGCATCACAGAAAAATCATAAGAAAGGTGAAATAATTCAAACTTATCATTCCATAAGATTATGAAATTCAAGTGTTAATTGGAAACATGTGAGGAAAAATGTAGAAACTTTTCCTACTATATTAACCAAATAATTAAAAAGTGAATATATTAAGGAACACATGAACTTGTTGGAATATTTGTTTGGTTTAATGTTATCATTGTTATAAATTCATCATCCCATTTTCTAATTTTTTTTCATTTATTAGAAGATTTTAATTTTAAAAAAAAAAAAAACTTAGATAATTCTAAGTAAATGAAAAAATTATAAAATAACTCTTAAGTAAACAAAAAACTTTAATAATTCTCAAATAATGCTATGAGATTTCCACAATCCATAATGCTTGTAATTGGTTATTTCTTTCCTTTTTCCTATTTTTCTTATTTCGGGTTTTAATTTTGGTCTTTATTTGCATATGTGGTTATGTTACACTTTCTTAATGCAACCATATATATGCATTTATAGTTTTCTCTGGTGCAATTTGTTTGCACATTTATGTACATAGGTTATTTTCTATATCTTTGTCCTTGTCATTTCAATTAATTATATTGTGTAATGCATTATCTTTTTTGTTCATTTTAGTGCTTTAAATTATTATTTGTTCTTCTTTTTATTGTTTTGTTTTTTACTTGTGGTTTTTAATATTTTGTTTTAATCTTTTAATTTTTTGAATTGATTTTATTTATATCTTACCTCTCTTTATGCTTCTTTGCCACTTTCTTTTAAGTTTAGCAATTTTTATTGATATCTCACCCATTATCATTTTCTTTTCTTTAATGCTTAGATAGCTTTTTCTATATGTTGGTGTTTCTTCTCTTTAGTTTTCAAATTATAATCCTTTACTTCTCTTCAAATTTATTTAATTTTCAACATTGCATATCCTTCCCTCCTCTCTTATTCTCTTCACCTCTTTATGTATTTTTCAATTAACTCATTTGTTAATTTTTCTCCTTGTTTTTTGTGTCCAATCCCCTCCTCATCTTCTCATCCCTCTTCCTTTTAAGCAAACTAGGTCTGCATCTTGTCATTATTCTTCTCTAAACACAATCAAAATCCAGAAATAACGAATTACAATTCTCAAATAGTTTTAGTTTTATAAAACATTTAATTGTGTTTCAATTTTTATATATGATCATGACATATAAAATAACTCTTAAGTAAATAAAAAATTAAATAATTCTTAGATAGTTGTAAGTTTTTAAATATTTAATTGTATTTCAATTTTTATATATGATCATGGCATGTCACTTTGTGTCTTACTGCTATTGTAGATATCCATTATTTATTTAGAGTTTGAGAGGTACAAATATGGTTATGATCTAATGGGGGGATTATTATTGTTTAATATTTTAATTTAATAAAATACAAATATATTTTTATGAATGAAGAAAAGAAAAAAAAAATGTCCATTGAATTTTATGAATTATATTATTTTGAAAGTTTTATATTTTTTTATGTTATTGTTGTATTTTCATTTAATAATTATTTTTTCACAAATCATTTTAATAAGTGTTATTGGAATTAGTTTTGTTATAATATTATAAATTATAATATTGATTGTTGTTATTTTATTTTTTTGAGAGATTTTTATAAGAGTTATTTCAAATTAAAAAATAACTATAAATAAAAATAACTCGACTAAAAAAAATTAAAAAATTCTTCAATAGTTGTAAAGTAAAGAAAAAATTTTCAATAAAAAAAGAGAGTATCAAATACTAAATGAAAAATAAAAGAATGTATATTATTGTATCAACAAGTATATTTATATTATTTTAAAAGTAGGATAATAATATTATATAAATATATTATCATAAAAGACATATATGTTATAATGGAAAAAATAAAAAATGTTGTATATATTCAAGACCTTCATAACAAAAATATATTTAAAAAAATTAAAATATAAAATAATTCAAAACTAATTTATTATATAAAATTTATTCAAAATCTTTCATTATTTATATTTATTTTTAAATAATATTTTTTAATTTTCATCATCATTCATTTTTTAATTGTAAAGCTTTTTTTTATTATCTTTCATTATATTTATTATTAAACTATTTTTAATTAATTATTTAAAATTTTATATTATTTAAGTAGTAGAGCATCTTTGCCCTTACACCAAATTCATTTCGCGCGCAGTTATGTTTTAAACTATTGTGCTATAATATTTCTTGGAGGAATATTTAGAGGAAAAGATTCCACGGTATTTATTCTCACATGGAATGTGGGAGTAAAAAAAAAACTTTAAACGTGAAAATGAAGGAACAAAAATAACTTTAAACGTGAAAAACGGAGGAACAAAGTTTATGGAGGAATAAATTTGGATGTGATAGGGTACGGAAATGTTAGTGAATGGGCCCAGCCACCTAAGCAGTCAGTGCTTAGAGTGTGCCGGTTAAGCCCGATCGGCTCAACCCATGACGAGGAGCTAAAATCTTTGTGGTGGTCATGAAAGTAAATGATGGTTGATAAAAAAATTAGAGAAAAAATATAAATTAAAAAAACTTACAGTCGTACCTATGGATGTGACCCAAAAACAAAGTCATATTCAATTTTGACGTAGGGATGACCGCAAACAATACACCAATTGAATATTCCTGCGAGTATGCCCTGTACTCTGCTGAATATGCCAACGAATACAGAGGATGGTATGGCGCAGTATGATGCCATATCGATTGTACAACAATATAGATTGCATTCAACTGTATGGACAATTTTTTTGCAGATTTTGCTAAACCCTCCAAAAATGGTCCAATTTTTTTTGGAAAAATACCAAGTATTTTATATGAAAATGGAGGTTTTTGGGCTTTTGAACTCAGCCGCGAGTTCCATTTCACCCCAATGTGCACCTTGTAAAAACTCAAGCTCAAATAACCCTCAAATTTGAGAAGGGCTTTGCGACTCTGAAGCTTTGACATCATGTTAGAGTCACTCAAGGACTCAAGCCTCCAGGATCACTTGCAAAAACAAAAAATAACCTTCTACAACAAGGAAAAGTGAGAATACATATTTGCAATAATAGATGCAAGATATGGTTAATATGCAATAATCAAGATTATAGTGATATATTAGACTTACAATTAAACTGAATTGTCTAGGATGCACAAATGATGCCTTGCTTATAAAGGAAAAAATGTAGGATAGGATTAGACAAGATCCTGACATGTGTCTTATTCATGTACAATGAGATAACTACCCCAACAATTATTAAATGACTTAGGAGCTAAGCATTAAATGTCAAAAGATAAGTGACAACTAATTCTTAACTAGAAAGATTCCCCCCTAATTAATGCTAACTAGAAAGATTCCCTCCAAGGACCTAAGTGGAATTAACATGTAAATAGGACCTATATAAGACTCGATAAGGAAAATACCTATTTACACCAACACATTCATCATTTAATCTCTACCATTCACATTCTCACTCAAGTACGTATAAATTAAGCCCTCAAATATTTTATCACTCCTCATACACTCATTTACTAACCAAAGGCACATCAAGCATACACATACAAACACATTCTATCAAGATCTTAAAAAATCCAAAGAGCAACTACATCACTCATATCCATGAGCAAATCCACTCAACAAAAGAGATCTCTTGCTTTGGTAAGTGAAGGTAAGAACTATTTTATTTGATCTTCTTTACACTCAATCCAAAGGTAATTTTTTAAATTTATAATAAGATTTTAATATGGATTTTCTCTATTGTGTTGGATTTGGTTCTATATCTAGAATAATACAATGAACATTACCTAGCTCATAATTTATAGTTTCTATTTTTTAGTATTTAATTTCTAGTTTCTGATATCCAATATCCAATATCTAATATCCATTTTCTAGTTTTTGAGTTCTAATTTCTAGTTTCAAGTTTCCATTTAACATTTTTCAAGATTCCTTCTTCCTATATCCCAACCACATTCATTTTTTCTCTTTCCTCTATGGAGTATATCTCCATGTCTCTCAAATTGCAAAAAATATTTTGTTTCATGCATTTTGAGTGCTTTCTAATCGATGACAATATGTTTATAAGTTGTATGATTTATTTACTAATTGTATCATGCACCCTTCACATTTTTAGTATTCCTTATCATGTTTCCATTTCCCTATATTTTTATTAGGTATCATTGCTCTTGTATGCATATAGTGACTATGAGCTTTGGGGATGCTTTGCTAGACTAGATCCACATACAAGAATGAAGAAACAAATTGAATATTAGTATCTCTTATTTGGTATAGTACCCTTTGTATTTATTTTATTGTGTTCTTTATTTTACTCTCTACTTTGATGGACTTATTACTCTTATAGTGTCATCAAACCGCTAAAGTGGGAAAAAAATATAATAATCAAATTGCATACTTTGTAATTATTTTTCCTATATTTTGCATAGATATTACATTGCTCCCATTTACTATGTGTTTTAACACCCTTTTAGCACTTTATTTATCTCACACTTTATCCCCACTCCTTTGTTTTTTCTTATGCTAAGATTTTTTCCTTTCCCATGTGTTTTTATCCCTTCCTCTAAACTTTGTTTATATTTACTATGTGATAGGAATACTTTACCACCCCTCACTTAATGTTTATCTCTTCCCCTCATGAGTGTTGTGCCATACTTTTATCCCATTATCTTTATTTATCACATTTAATATATCCTCTATTTGTGAAACTGCCTGCATTATCCTTTATCCTTCCCCTATTACCTCTCTTAATAAATTTGGGATCCTAGATATCAAATATAGGGATGCCCTATAAGCCCACCCATATTTTTGAGGTATTTTCTCCAAATTTTGGTGGATAATATTGAATGCTTCACTTAATAATTTTTTTATAACCATTTTTCAATATGCCTTTAAAAATATTTAAATAGACCCCTCTTTCCTTCATCTTTCAATCTAAATTTTTTGAACTACTTATACATATTATTTTTCAGTCTTTGATGGATTTTGGAGTCTTGTGAAGTATTCTCTTACTTTGGAGCTTATTTTTTAGCTTTTTAACCCTTTTTTATCAAGGGTTAATTTTTTTTCCTCTTCATCCTTTTCTCCCATACCACTAATTTCCCAAATTATCTTTTCCCATATTTTTTATCCTCATTTCCCTATGCATTTCTACATAATTATATCCTTCCATCGTCCCATATCCTTTTATTTATCCATTTTCCTTTCTCTTTATGTTGTTTCCCTCTTTTCATATATGGGGTTTTTGTCCATTTTTAATAGTTTATATGTGTGCAATTTTTATAGCCATTATATCCTCTTATTTCTATTTCCATTATTTAATTACATTTAGTTTATATAAATTTATTTTGAAAAACGGGCACAAGGGGGATTATTGGGGCATATTAACCTTTAACATTTATTTTACAAATTTTCCTCTTTTACAAGTATTTGTGTGTGGATGCATGACTAGTGGATATAATGAAAACTAATTGTATACATTGATAAAACTTCTCAAAAAATTCAAACTAATTGAGAATAAAAAATAAGGGTACCCCCTAAAAGGAACGTGCTCACCTCTTTGCCATAAATAAACCCATAGGAAATTCATTATTTCTCATAAATTGCATCTTTTCATTTAAATCATTTTATTCTTGTACAATTTTTATTTTTATTGAGCATATCTATCCTAAATTCATAGATTATGGTTTCTTATTTTTGCATATTTTGAATAATTTTATTATCTTAATTTTCATAACTTTTTCCTTTTAGTTTCAATAAAAGTGGCATGTACTTTTAAAAAAAATGGAAACATAAAAAATAATATCCCTTGAAAGAAACTAGCTCACCCATTTGGTGCAAATCAACTCCAATAATTTTCAAATTCTCTAACATTTCTTCAAAAACCTTTTAAGTACTTTTCCTTCATAGATAATCAATCTATTAGGTACACAAAATTTATATTCCTCTCTCAAGCTTTATATTTCTTAGTTTAGCTTTGTGTGTTTCCTTGCATTAGCTTCTTTTCTTTTGTTAATCCTAGCTCTTTGTATTTCTATCCATAGTTCAAATTTGAGAGTAAATGTGTTAAATTCTTAATTCACATCTAATTTGGGAATAGTACAATAAAATCAAAAAATAATTTATGAAGTTATTTTCTTTTCTTTCATCTAGTTGTATCTCTCTCTTGTTATAATGGCTATTCTTAGTGGGGTTACTCTATCACTAGGGGGACTCTTATAACTCTCTTTTTCTATGGTATGTATGCTAGAATTTCCTAAATGAGTTAATAATTGACTACATGTAAAAAAAACCTAGGGGAATTATTCTAGCAACTATTGCAAGACTTCCAGAGTTTGTAGCTCCAAGTTATCTAAAACATCCTCGTGAACTTATCTAACCATATAATCCTCTTTAAATCCCAAGTGAAGGCTCTTGATAAAGCTATCATCTTGGGTCAACAAATGACTACTAGATGATCTAGGTGGCACCCCCCTACACAAGAAAAGTGCAAGAGTTAGCATCACATCAACAAAAATAAGTGAACACAATACTCAAATCTCATGAAGCAACTAAGCTTTAATACCAAATGCAATTCTCAAAATTTACTAAGGTGTTGTCATACTTGACAATGCACACACACAATTTTTATGTATAAAATATACATAGATGAATAATGAAGAAAAATATGTTGTCATCTCAAACTACCAAGGAATGTATCACATGATAATATGACTATCAAATACAAAAAAATGATAAAATAATAACAATAATAAAATTCAACTAAATATTTTAAACTATAATTATTCTAAATAAACTCACCAACATCATTGTATTATTTTCTTAAGAATAATAAACTAATAAAATGATAATTAACAATTATTTTATTTCAAAAAATAAACTCATAAATCCAAATCATAATATAATTAGTATTCATTCTAACAAATTAAAAATAAATTAATATTTTTTCATTCCATTAAAAACAAGTTCATAAGAAATGATAAATTTAATAACTAATTCTCATAATATATATTCATTATTAGATAAATGTTACTAATTCTAAAATATGAGAACTACATCCATTTTACTAACACAATATATCATTTGTACTTATAAATAGGTGAAAATACACTAAATTGAATTTAAACCCAAAAAATATGTTAATACATGCATAAATTTTCATTCAAGGCATATAAAATTATTGGAAAGGCATTAGGTAAGCTACAAGAACAATTTTTATTTTTCATGCATCAATGGATGAATTCAACTCTTTATAAGCATATGTACATATATAAAGGACCATTCACAACTTCCATAGTGATTTGTTCACCCTCTAGCTAACCTACGATCATCACAACAAATTATTATTCATGTACTAGTCTACATTCTACCACTCTTCATAGTTAAAATTTAATTGGTAAACTAGAAAATGGCTTTTGATATAGGTAGAAACCATGTAGTTTTAACAATTTTAATAAATTTTGAATCAAAATCATATTAGATGGTTTTTCATACTAAAATAATATACCATGGAATTGTATCATACACATTTTTAGCACAATAATTTTATTTTTTTTTAAATATATAAAATGTTTCATAATTAAATCTAGGTTTCAATGACAAAATAAATTCAAATACATAATTTGTTATATATAAGGATCACAAAAACAACTCAAAATTATCAAATAAATATTTCATGAGTTTGAAGGTAACATGATCTTAAACATTCATTTTCTCACATGGAAATTCATAAACCCTTTTTCATACAAGTTTACAAACATAATTATGAATTGTTCATAATGTTGGAAATAGGATGCCATTTAATTGCAAATCCTAAACATTAATTATTTCATGTATCTCCTAAGTTCTTGGAATGTGTTCAACAACACTAAGATTAGGATGAGATTAATTATTTGGATGAAATAAATCATGAAATTGACATTTGTAGTTATTCCTAAATAATAGGAGCATGTGGGTGCACACATGGTAAGGTGACACTCACCTTGTGTTCAGTTAACTATACGGAGTAACAGTTAACACTTTTGAATGCATTTAAAGATCCTAGGAGTTAGGATTTGATGTTTACATGCTTGAAGTTCAGTTCAGTTCAGTTCAGATCAGTTCAGTTCAGTTTAGTTCAATTTAGAATCAGTTCAGTTTAGTTCAGTTCAATTTAGTTCACTTTAGTTTAGTTTAGTTCAGTTTAGTTATGGTTTAGTTGTCTTCAGTTAGTTTTAGTTGTATGTTAATTATTTTGAGTTGCATGTAGTTAGCTTCAGTTAACTTGGAATGCATGGCTAATAACATTGAGTTGTATGACAGATAACAGGGACTACCTCCAGTTAATAGGGGATGACCATTCTTACATGAATGGTGTTGAGTAAATGTTTCAGTTAACTAGAAATCACTTGGAGCTAACTTGGGCACCCAAGATGCTTTCTTGGAATTAACTCCAATGCATGATAAGATATTTCTGAAGGCTCTGTTAAGTGGGACCCTCTTTTGGGCGCCATCTTTGAGGAAGAGCTTTGTAATTATCACCGAAGTGAAGGATGAGTTGTAGCTTTAGTTTGAGATGCCCAAATGGGTAAAGCACATGTTCTAAGCTTTGGTCTTCATGGTAGAACTCAAATTGAAGCAATATGGCGTACCTTTTCTAAGGCTTGAGCTTGTGCATTGTAATTATCACCATTTGGAGATTACAAGGTTGCATATTGTCTCTATATATCATTCAAGTTGAAGAGAGTTTTGATAATTGTTATTACAGGTGTGAAGAAGATTGGTAAAGACATAAGAAGCATTCTCAAGCAAGAATTGGAGCTATTGTAATTTAGAGATTGAATAATAGAATAATTCTTGGTGGAGTTTTTTCCCGAAAGGGTTTCTCCATGGTACATCTTGTGTGATCTTTCTAATATCTTGTCTAGTTCTTCTATCAACTTCTCTCTTCATTATACAACAGTAAAATGAATTAATCAAGATAATCACCCACAAAGAATATATGTAACAAAGAAAGAGCTTACTTAGATCAACAATATTAAAGTTTTACAGAGTATTAAGCTAAGAAAATACCTCATTTTTCAACACATAACAACATAAAATACATTCTCAAAATGACATGGGAAAAGATCTCCAAATCACATATATTCCAAATTTTCAAAGCTAATAAGAGTAAGGATAACGCCTAACCAATGTAATGCTCTTAAGAATCACCTCACCTTGCTTAAAATAAAGTAAATTATTGATCCACATACATAAAATTTAAAACAAACATATAGTTAGTGTACAATGAAGAGCACCCTTAACATGTTGAGGTTTCTTATAAATGGAAATATAGAGCAACAATAAACCATAAAAAAAGGGGAATTCATTGACACTCAAGTCAAAGAGTGTCTAGAAATAATGGAACTCAAAGCCTTGTAGTACATATTATTGAGTTCCCACTTGGAATCCCTTAGATTAAGCACATCCTATATGAGTATAAAAATTTACAAACAAACATCATCATACCACTGTTTTTTCTTCCAATTTATAAATTACCTCTTCTTGTGTAGGTAGGTTCATATCCATTAAAGAAAATGATTCTCTCTCCTTTTCTCCCACACACTACATTGCATGGTAAGATCCTTAATAATGTTTAAACAATCTTTAAAACAATCAAGGAGACACATCCATCTTTTAAAACAATAAATACAAAGAGGAAACAATTCATGGGGCTTCAAGTATAATGAGGTATTTTCTATTATATGATAACACCCATGAAAAGGAAAACATATTCCCATCACACAAAATTTTGATAATAGATGACATTGTCTTCATTTTTAACAAAAAATAAAATAAAATAATTTTACCATTTTTATAAACGCATAGAAGAACAACACACACACACACAAGAAGAATATTTGAGTGAGAAGGAGCATAGATAAATTAGATTCAATCTCAAGATTCCAAGAAGTTATGGTAGATTAATCTCCACACTCTTGAATTTGAAAGCTTTTGGATGTGACTACGTAAACATTTTTCTATCATAGAATTTTTTTTATGTAGTCAAATCTAGAAGCTTCAAAATTCAGTAACATAGATAGTGGAAAATTAATGTCTCCACACTCTTGTCAAGATTTTCCAAAAATTTGAGTACTTTTCTAAGCTTCTACTCCTTCACAAGTTTAAAACCCTCTTGATTTTCTTCTCATCCTCTCTAGCTCTCAAACTTATACTCTAAATTTACAATAATTAATCCACAAAAAGACAACCCTTCTTTTTAACCTTACCTCTTAATTAAATAAATTTTAATTAAGTTTTATATCTTTTTCCAACATAATGATGTGTCTCTCTCCTCAAAGGAAATCTGAAATCCATTATTCACTTTATGAATAAGAATATAACTTTAATTTCAAAAATCAAAATATCTCCAAATATTTTCCACTCCAAAATATCCTAACCCAAAATATCCTAACTTGAATTAAATTCAAACTCAATTGTATTCCAAAAGTAAATGAAATGATATTTCAAAAATTGATGATTAATAATGTCTTAAATGACCTTGGGCTCTTTTGTCAAAACAAGAAAAACTAATCGAAAATATATATGCATTCACTATGCATACCTAATCTCTAGTGTACTAATATGTGTGATTGACTATTTTGATAACATTTATCTAATAAATCACATCATAAAATATAGTATCAAATTCAAATAATAATGAATGTATGTGATTTACATGCATCCAAATACTCATATAAATCTAATATAATAAAATACCAATCATCTTTTGCCAAGAAAAAATACCAATCACAAACCATAAATCAATATATAACATTATATATTTTAAAAATATCAATCTTCACAATTTTTTACTCTTTCCAATTAAAAATATCTTCACAATCATTAAAACTTTCTTAATTAAAATGTTCAAGAAATATTAATAATAAAGATGTAAAAAATAATAAATAATCAAACACAAAATAAAACATAATGTTATAAAATATATATTTTATAAGATGTAATAAAAATAATCATATTTTTTTGTTCTTAGGACTCATTTTGAGAATTTATTATGATTTTTTAATTATAAGACTAGATGTAAGGACCAGTTTCATTGCTACCCTTTTAACAATGTATTATGATATTTTCCATGATGCTATATTGATCCTTTTTGGTGACATTTTATATATAGAATTTATTATATTTTACGTAGTGTGTCAAATTTTATTTTATGATTATAATTATTTACGTTTATTATTTTCATAGGATGTTATGAGATTTTTAGATAAAAGATTGATATTTTCAAAAAATATTTTGAAATCAATTATTATGTACTTATTTTTGTTGGGTCATATGTAATAATTTATTTTAAAGTAGTCTATTAATTTAATTTTATTTTGGTAAGATTTGATTCATGTAACTTTTTGATTATCTCAAAATGGCATATATAAATAATCACTATAATGATAACATTTTACTTTTTCCATGTTAGCTACACTAAGCCAAAATTTATTTTTTTATTTTTTTCATCATCATTATCACTAATGCTCATAATTTTTTTTTGAATGTAATTAGAAATCTTATGATGAATTTTTTAAATCTATTATTTTAATAAACTTTTCTACAATATATTTCAACCTTTTTTATATGACAAATTTCATGAAAAGTCATAGCTTTAATGATTTTTCATATGTTTTGGTAATAATAATATAAAACCACTAAATATTCAATTATAATAATCACAACCTTGGTGAGAGTCAAATTATGATAAAAATTATTAAATATTAATTATATTAAAGAATCAAAATAAAGTATGAGAATGATTCTCGAGGACAAAAAGATATGTATATAATTTTTTATTATTTTATTATAATATTTAAAAATAAACAATGATCTTAAGAAAATAAAGTATTAGAAGTTGCTCTATTAAAGGAACATATATTTATAAAGTATCCATTACAAAATAAATAAAATAATAATGGTAGTGATAAATTCTATCTAGCTAAAATAGGGATGATTTTTTGACCATTGATGCCTAAAAGGTTGATAATATAAGACAAAAGAAAAGAGGGAGACCTGGTCGCCGAAGACCAAAGATATGACATTGGGGATCAGGGATCAAAAGGAAGGCTTAGGTCTTATCATAAGAATAAGACAAAAGATAGAAGAAAGACTTGATCATTGGTGTGTGTAAGCTTATGGTTTTGAAAAACTTGTCGTTGTCTGAAAGTGATTTAGAAACCTCTGTTGAAATATGAAAGTAGTTTTGAAACCTCTATTGAAATCTAAAAGTAGTTTTGAAACCTTTGTTAGAGTCTGATAGAGTCCTCACAACCTTTCTTAGTTTTGAAAAATCTTGTGTTTCGAAAATTCAAAAGTGTCTTAATTTCTCATGTGTCAATCCATAAGCCCAGTTTCAAAACCTTTGTTAGGGCCTGGCAAGGTTTCTACAACTAAGTTGGAGTCCAACAAAGAACTCAAAACCTTTCTTAGTTCCAACAATTTAACTCTAATCATTTTATGGCTTTGTTATGAGCTTTCAAAACCACTTTTAGACTCTGACAAGGTTTTCAAACTAATTAAATTGGGGATCAGATGAAAGACTTAAACCTTATCACAAAATTGTCATAAAGGATAAGAAGGAGACCCTATCACCGGAGATTGAAGATATGTCATTAAGGATTGGGAATTGGAAGGAAGGCTTAGGACCTAAGATGAAATGATGGTAGGGGTTAAGGAGGATGGTTGATCCCAGCAGCCCAAAACTTTTTGAGATATTATGTTTTGAAGGATTTCATTAGAACTTCAACGATTGGGGGGAGGAAAGGGAAAATAAAATAAAGCAATAAAGGCTAAGAGTTAAGGCCGATGACTGAAACCCAAAGCACTTATACTTGGACAAGCAATGAAAAGAAGGGTATGTGAGTATATAGACAACCGAAAACCTAAAATTTTGAAAAGTCTAACACTTAGCCATTTTTGGGTTTCTTAAGGCATAGTTCATGCAATATGGACCATAAAAGATCTCTTAGATTAGTTTTTACTAATGGAACTGTTACCTATTTTAACCACTGGCTGAAACAGGTAGGGTTGTTTATGTTTGCAAAAGTAAAGGGAAAAGGTACACATTTAATTATGCTATGTTCATTCATATGCACAAAGAAAATATCAAAAGACTACATTATTACATTATGCAAATGCATACAATAAAGATGAGAATCAACGTTTATTGCAAAGGTAGTCTTTATTGATAATTGTAAGTGTGAATAAGTAATAATGTAAAGAACAAGAAAAACACTTCTTAATGAAACATTGTATCAATATTTAACATGAATTAAACTAATTTAAAACACAGAAAAGCCTTAAGCATCTCATTGTCTCCTATCTCCAAAGATTTATCAAGTTACAAAGGCTCTTAGATTTGTAAGCACCGTAACTGTTTAAAATGCCTATCTAGAGAATGGAATGGATGCTAAATACAATGATGTGATGATTGCTAATGATTTCTAGAAGATATGGAGCTACCGTAAACTATCCTGAAATGAAACCTGGTAAATGGAAGCTACAGTAAAAACCAATGATGCTATCGTGATTCTAAATCTACTGATATTGTGATGCTATGATGAGACTAAAATGCTAATTCTAATGCTTATGATTGCTTGGTTGTATTCATGTAGAGTAAGTTTGCATAAATTGGGATTTTCTCAGATCATTTTCATGCTTCAAAGGGCTGTATATATAGATTTCTGGCAACAATTTTGCACAGGGGTAGCACAACAAAGGTTGAGATTCAATCTAGAGATTTGAATGGTAAGAGATGAAAAGATGGAGTTGATCATGGGGATTGTTCCTCCCCATGAAAACACTAGGAAAGATGATAGGAAAAATCAGAGGAAGAAGATTGAGAGGATTGCCTTCAAGTTTGTCCCCGAGGCTTTCCCGTGAATGCCAGTTGCATTAATTAGATTTAACAAATCTAATTTTATTGGTGAGTGAATAAAGTAATATTGATTTATGCCTTTAGTTGAATATATATGATTTGTTCAAATTTATCAAAATAGGAAGATTTAATTAAATAAAACAAATGGGTATGTGTGAGATCATGATGGGCCAAAAAGTGGCGATATGATGGGTATGTGTAGGGTATGTTGCTGACGAATTTTTTTTACCCAAAATTGATGAAACGAAAAGGGTTTTTAAAGGAGATTCTCAGCTTTCCACCAATATAAATTACGTTTTACTTTGAATTTAATAAATTATTATTATTCATTTTCTATTTGAATTATGACTAAAGTCTGATTGATAGGTTGATTGAAAAACATCTATAGCTTTCAAAGCGATATCACATTTTTTGAATTTGAAACATGTATCACATTCTATGTTTTGCATACTATAGGATTAAAAAGAAAAAAATGAATTTCATGAAGTTTTGATCAAGTTAAGGTGGTCACACACAAGTTTTATATTTTTAAAAGTTGTAATAAAAATTCATAATTAATTATTTACTTGGAAAAAATTCCAAAAAATATGCATCACATCCGACATGAGTCCTCTACTTATATCTAAAATATTATAAAAAATATTATCATTTTATTGTGGTTAGGTGGTTAGATAGACACCTACTTATTTTTCCCTGAAATTTAAGTACTATGATTGAAATTTCAAATTTTCACCAAATAGATTTTGTTTTTTTAAATAAACCTAATAGTTTAGAAACTACATTCAATTTTCTATAGATTCTATTCTTACATATTTTTGAAATAATATAGATAACTTATTCAATTTTTTTATGTCAAGTTGCCTAACTTTGATTTTTTTGAATTTTTTGCCACTTAAGGACCTGTTTTTTCCATGATGATCCTGCACATATCCAGATATTTGATATTTTCTTTTTTTAATAAAGAGGAATATGATAATTAAATAATACCAACTTATTGAAGTTGTATATTTAATTTTAAGATAGAATTAATGGATAAGGTATAGAAGAAATACTAATGATAATAATAATTAAATAAAATAAAGTATTTAATTTTGTTTATTTAATTAAGAGGAAAATAATATGATAAAATAGAAGAATTAACGGTGAACTTAATATAAATAAATATTTCCATTTATTTATTAAGTAGATGAATTTAGGATTAATTAATTAATTAAATAATATTTAACTAATTATATTCTCTAGACCATTTTTAGATGTATACATTTTGCCCCTCTTTGAAGTAATGTGTAACTTATGCATTGCTTCAAAGAATATTTTTATGCTGTTGTTGCTAGTATTGACGAGAAATTCTTTTCAGAATGCCCCAGACATGACTTTCGGGTGATTAATGGATATATGCCCCCTTGGGAGATAAATTAATGAATTTTGGAATTTTTTTGAATTTTTGAATTTTTTGATGATTTTTTGAAAATTTGATGAAGATTTTGGTGATGAAAGAATTTATCTCCTGATAATTGATGTAGAAAGTACCCCTGGATGAATTTCAATTAATCTCCCCTTTTTAAAAAATTAAATCAATCCCACAAAAATCCCTTCTCAAATAACCTATAAAAGGCTAAAAAGTCCTTTTCAACTTCATTTGTGCATTTTGACATTTGAAAACTTTGTGAGAGAGATTTTTGTGCCACTTGGAGCGAGATGTCGATTCCATATCACACCCACCATTTCAAGCGTGTACGACATCATCAATGGTCGGCCGTGTACGGACCTCCGGTATGACTATTTTTTTCCTTGGTTTTCGTCCATTTCTCTCATTTTTTGTGTATTTGTGGATTTTTTATTTTTTACTTCCTTTTAGCACTTTGAAAGTCCGTTGTATCACTTTTAAGTTTTGTTGTAGCACTTTTAAAACTTTAGCGCTTAGGAGTTTTGTTTTAGCGTGTCACTAGGCTAGAGTAGTGCTTAGAAAATTTTAGCGCTTAAGATAACTGTTGTAGCGCTTATGTAAGATAGATTAGCATTTTCAGAACTTTAGCACCTAGGTTAGATTTTGTAGCGCTTAAGCTTCATGTTTTAGCGCGTTTAAAGTTTTAGCGCTTTGACCCAAAGTGTTAGCGCGTTGACCAAATAGAATGGTGCTTTTGATAAAATGGTGCTTTGTCCATTTGTAATAGCGCTTTTGTCTGTTGAAATTGCGCATATCATTTTTGTAGTGCCTTAAATGCCTCTTTTAGTGCATTCAAATCAAAGTGATGTATTTTTTGTCAATTTGTCCTTGATTTTGTCGATTTTTGATCATATCAACTATTGGTTTGATATGATTGATTAGTCTGATCAAATACATGATTTTTCGACCTCATGATAGGCGAGGTTTGATGCTTGTTTTGATGATAACTATCCTCATGATAGGCGAGGAATAATTATAGTTTGATTTAGATACTTCATGATAAGCGAGGTTGATTTGATGCATTGATGATTGACCTCATGATAGGTGAGGTTCAATGATGTTTGCTCATGAGATTTGATGAAAATTCTCACCAAGAGCTGATTGGATTTGATAGGGTATTTTGATGTTTTTGATGATTGACATGAATTTACTGACTTTGATATTTTTATGATAATAGGAGCGATTGGGGAACCTCCAGGTTCGAAAGCATTTCCCTTGGACATTTGATCTTATACCACAGTTGGCACAACTTGAGACAGCTATTATCACACATTGTGGATTGTCTCCCCTTCTATATATGCCCCAGATTAGGATTAATCGAGGTTTGTTGACAGCGCTAGCCGAGAGGTAGCATAGCGAGCACAACACCTTTCATCTTCCTACTGGTGAGATGACAGCCACCCCAGAGGATGTCTGGCGGATTTTGCAGCTTCCCATTGTTGGAGATATTGTCACATATGATTCTACAGAGCAGGGTGGGACTGATGCCCTCCGTAGAGTGTTTCAGGATGATCATACTGTTTGAGAGGGGATTCCTTGGCGTGAGATGGTAGTTGATTACACCACTTTTCCTACAGTACTTGTTGGTTTCATCGAAGGATTCCTTAGTCCTGATTGCAAGTCTAAGGGATTCTCGGTTGGTTGGGGATGAGTTTTAGAGAGTATGGTTGTTCATGGCACCAAATTTTCTTGGGGCATGTGTATGCTTGTCTATTTATATCATGATTTACATTTAGTTGTGTATCTCAATGGTCAGAGTTTATCTGTCGGCATTACTTTGCTTCAGGTATGGGTGTGGGAGCACATAGTTTTCATGCGTCTAGTTCTAGTTAAACAGAGACCGCCTGTGAGACCTTATGTGTTTAGATATGCCGACCGGCTTACTCAGTCCAGACTAGGTAAGTTAGAGTATTGAAGGAGAGTGATTGAAGAGATAGAGTTTGTGACATGGCGTCCCTACCTAGATTGTGATCATTGGGATGATGATGATATTCAACTACCATTTCTTTGTCAGTCGATGATCCTGATTGGACGTGCTCATCGGGTTCTAGAGTGATTTTTGATGAGATGAGTGTATAGACAGTATGGGATGGTTCAGAGTATGCCCCTGGGTGTTGCTCATTATGCTCATCGTCAATCAGATTCTGCAGATTAGGGGCCTTGTTTGTTGTATGTTGTTGCTGTCCAGGAGTTTCAGTCCTTGCAGCCTTTTGAGTGGGATATCCATCCCGATATTGTTGAGTCACCGGTTATAACTGACTATGTTGAGTATCTAGCTTTGCATCCTTTCCCTCGTCTTACCATTCCAGATGAGCTTGCCCCATTACCTATAGAGGAGGACGTTCTTGTTGCACACGATCGGAGGAAGAGGAGAGAGGATGTTGGGGGGTTGAGGCAGAGGATGTTGGTGTGGTGGGTGAGGTAGATTTCGGTGTTGAGGAGGATGTTGGTGCCGAGGAGGATGTTGGTGTTGAGAGCAGCGGAGATGAGAGTAGCAGGGATGATAGTAGCGGTGAGGATTATAGATTTGACAGTGGAGAGGTTGCAGGTGGGTCGGGCCCTGTTTTAGATTTTCCAGATGAGACTATGCCTCGTAAGAGGCAGGTCGTGGGAGGTATTTCAGAGTAGCTGCAGATAGTGGATCTTCAGGTTCAGTTAGAGACTACTCAGGAGCAGCTTGTTCAGATGCAAGGTTTAGTAGAGTAGACCCAGGCTTAGATGCATGCTCAGGCCCAGTCTCATGCAAATGCTTTAGCATCAGTGCAAGCTTAGTTAGCCATAGCTCAATCACAGATTGTATTGTTGACTATCAAGAGGGATGTCACTAGGCAGGTTGCAGTTGGTTCCCAGTCTTAGATTGCATCTTTGACAGCCGAGAGGGATTTTGTGAGGTTTGTAGCAGAGGGTGCTCAAACTTTAGCTAAGAGATTACAGAGATTGGAAGGTGGTACCTCCCTGGCAGATTATATGCGAGAGGTTACTCGTATTGGTGAGGAGATTGGGTTTTATAGAGGGAGATATTATGATGCAGTTCCTTCTAAGCATAGTCTCATTCTGCCAGGTCACATTCCAAGACCCTCAGTGCGGGTGTTACACAACCTCTACAGAGAGATCCCAGAGATCCCAGTACATCTGGTGGTGGTGGTGGAGAGACTAGTCCTACTATGCCTGCACCGTCTGGAGCCAACAATACTTAGTTTAGATGTGATTTCTCCTTTGTATATTGAGACGTTGATGTATATGCCAATTACAATCATCGATGTTATATATCTTTCTTCATTTTAGACATCATTGTATACTTGACATTATTATTTTGATTTATATGATATGCAGTGGACTCTTTGATCCATATGTGTTCTACATGATTCTCTGATGAATGCATTTTCTTTTATGTTCTATATGCTATGTGGTGGTTTTATTGTTATGATGGTATGCTTGGATATGATTGTTACCTATTTTTAGCTACAAGCTCAAAATAGGTAGAGTTGAATTGCATTCATCACAGAAAGGTGCAATATTTTTGCTAAAAGTATTCATTGAATTCCAAAAATTGATTATGCAAATGTTTGTAATAGAAGAACTCATAAATTTGCATAAAAGAATGTTGTTTTATTCATATTGTAAAAATCAAGTTCCCACACATGTCGTGGGAGTAGCTTAATTTGATATATGTAATCAAATGATAGATACAAGAAAGGAGATGTACACTATACAACTGAAGAAAATATAAACATAAGGAAAGGAGTGATTCATCATTGCCTGGAATGATGAATCATCATTTCAGTCATGTGGTGTCTCCTCGTATTCAACTCCAATTGGCACAAATCCTGCTCTAGTTCCAAAGGCACCTGCAAAATTGTTAAAATGTGTTGTTAGAGCAATGGAAAATCACTATTTTCCTCATGCCTACATTGCCAACAGGAATATAATCTACATCATTTCAAGCATGCATCATATGATCAAGAGGAGCATGAAGTTCAATGGAAGCTTTTAGCTTCAATTATTTTTGCTAACTTGTTTGTTTAAATGTGCAGGAACAGGTACAATCTGATCATTTCAACCAACATATATTGTTATGAGTGGTGAGAAATGTGGCTCCCATAAGGGTTGAGCCCAAGCTCATAAACAATGATATGAACATGTAGGAAAAAGTGACCACGGTGATCCATGCAGTCATGAGTTGGCTTACGAATGTACAAAGACACAAGGTCATACATAAGCAATGCAAAGGATCTTTAGCTTTTGCTAAGCTGCCAGGCTGAAATAGCATGGAAGATGCATCATATACATTTACATCATAAGCATCTTATAACAGTGTTTGCATATAAACAACATCTGAAATGTATACTGTTCACAAAGATGCTAAGTGAAATGGTGAATAAATATATTCTCTTCAAGACTTGAAGGAGTGACTATATATTAAAGGTGCATGAAACCAAAGTATGTATTTGTCATCATAGGAAGAACAAATATAATTCATAACTATTAGAGTCATAATGACAATCAATTGAATAAAAGACAGTTAGTAACTGTAGACAGTGATGTTCCAAATGCCAGGATGGTAGTCCTTCATGGAGCATAAGATAGTGAGTAACCAAAGGCATCTCACAAAATTTAAAGCATAAAAGTTACAATGCCATTCAAAAATCAAGAATATATCAAACGAAGGAGAGTTCTTTCATCATTCTTTGAACAAGCTAGAGGAGCAATCACAGAGTAAAGTGTTGTTCCATGTTAGATTGCATTCAAGAGATGGTACATTTAAAAGAAGAACATGGATAGTTGACAGTCACATATACACAATCTATGGCAGAATGCAGTGATTAAAGCACAATATCATGGCAAATATGATGCCATTCTTGCAAGACAATGAACAAATTAGCAGTCTCTTATTAGTGCCATACAACATTAAAAAATGAAGAGCAGTCATACATTACCAATCATACAAGTGACAACCAAGATACATATAGAGGGACAGTCAACGGGAAGATAGAGGTTAAACTAGAATGGTGATCTCCAGATGATGACAATAGAAGAGTTCAAGAGGTAGCATGAAGACAATCCATCGTATGAAAGGGTCATTCAAGGCATATTAATATGCAGTGATTCATTACCAAGTCCATGAAGGTTATAAGGAGGCTTCCTCTACAATGGAATTAATGAGATCAATAAACCTAGTATTCAATTGGATACATCAAAACCCTCGAGCATGCAAATGAATATAGAGCTCGCGACTTGCATAGACTATCAAGCCCTTAACATGAAGCCCAGAAGGAGGAATACACTCAGATATCATGCATAGGTCCATTATGTGACAGAGAAGATACAAAGCGTTCAAGCCACAACCTCTAAAAGAGCATTTTTTCATAAATAAAGGAAAATACGGAGCTCAAATACATGATTCAGTAATAGAAAGCTTACCCACAAGCTTGTTGTTTAAAATCCATTCAAACCCGCGACTTTCCAATAGTTTTTTCCTCTCAAAAATTCATAACCAATGTCTCATGGCAGTATCCCAAAGAAATAAGGAGAGCACAAAGGAAGTAAAGAAGCAAAAAAACATTAGAATATGGCCATGGCTGTGGCCAAGAAACTAGAAAATAGCTTTGAAATTAGAAAGAAAGTCCAAATTTCTATCTAAAGAAGACTTACCACGCTTTGACCTGCAAAATTTCCATGGTAATCTTCAGAAAAAACATGAAATGGTGGGATTTCAAGCATCGAACCAACTCATACATGGCAGCCTCAGATGAGAGGGCAAGTCAACACAGGAAATGACAATAATGCATTAGAATGATGACAAGCCGTGGCTATAAAGCCTGAAATTGACTTAGAAAAACAAGAGAAATGTTCAGATTTGGCTTAAAAAAAGCTTACCATGCATTTCACTGTGGAAATCTTCAAAAAATTGACATGAAACAACAGTATGAACTCAAGATTTGAGCTCCATTTCAGTCCAAACCCTTACCAAATCATGGCGGCAGTAGCTTGTTTACAAAGTTGCAAAGTGAGAATAAAATGAATGATTAGGGTTCAGAGCTTTTACTCATTGCATAATGAGTAATTTTGACCATGTTTTATGCGAATTATTTCATTTTATTATTTCCTTCAAGGACTTGACTCTAAGTCAATTAATCCAATGATGTTAGGGGGCGTGACTTAGGAAGTCAAGATTCAGAATTATCAAATTTTTGAAGTGAGGAGCACTTCACCTTATTTTTTGCATGTGTTTTTTTTAACTCGAGCTTTGTAAATAAATATTAATGGTAATTAATTACCTTAATATTTATCATATTATGCAAAAAATAAAGGAGATATAATGCATACTTTGAGGAATATTTCACTATGAATCAACTATACATGCAAATCAAAATGAAGAGATAACTTAAGTGCTTCCAAGGTCCTTGAAATCATTGAGTGGAGTAAACGGTGGATTTTTTAGCCTAGTCTTCAGTTTTTGATGCCTTATCACCATGCATGATACAGGGATGGAGTTTTAGTCTGATATGCATGGGCGAATTGATAAAAACAAGGTGGTTTTCGCATGCTTGGACCCACTTTTTGGGGATTTTCAGTTCAGTTTTAGTGCCCCATGGATCAATTACGAGTTGACAACCAGTTGGAACCTGAGTTCACTCATTTTTGCATGAGTTTGGGCTATTTTTATCAGGATTTTCTCTTCTACTCGGGATTTTCCTTGGAGTTATCATTTTTACACTGAAATTGACTTTCAGTTTCACCTTCATGCCTTGGAGAGGCTTTTTGTATAAAGTGATATGACTTAGTCATTTTTCACTAGTTCTTGATTTCTCTTGCTTTTGCAATTTTTGCAAAGAAGGCTTCTTGTAACTCGGTTTATTTTTCAAGATTAATACATTCAACAGGTTATTACAGGTTAATTAAGTTTTATCAATTTGCAAAGCTTTCCTTTTACCTTTCAATGTACTAAGTATTTTCCTTCAAAATCTTAGGTGTTATGCTATGTGAATGAATTGTTAAGGAATCTATTGTGTTTTAATCTCAGGAACCTTTATTTTCCCGTCTCATTCATATGTGCTTGTATACAACTAAGTTTTGATTCCACAGGTTATATGTTGTGCATCTAACTTATTTTACTATTTTAGTTGTGAAGGCATTCTTTTCCTTCAAAGATGGTAATACAGTCAAGCCTTTATATAAATTATTTATGTGGTTAAACTATTCAGATTTAGTTGTGCGAATAGGTTTATTGAAAAGTAATTGTGAAACAAGTTGCATGCAACATCGCTATCTAAGTGCATTGCTAGAACATAAATTAGTTTTTGCATTCATTTCAACACTTTCTTCCCTTTTCTCAACCAATTTCATAAGTTAAAACAAAAGAACAAATAGGAAGCCGGCTTAGAATCTGGAGGTTCAATCTCATTATAGGTCACCCACAACCTGAGTTTGATCTAATGTTACACGGGATTGCAGAGTTTTCTAGCCCTGCATGCAGGTGCAAATCCCTGTGATAACAATGATGTTGTTTTATCTATGATGTGCATAATGGTAACATATAGATGCATGTTTTATGGATTCATGATATATGAATGATGTATTTAAATGATATACCATATGTGATGTAAATGCAACTATATGATGTAGTAAATGGATAAAAATGATGAATGATATATGATGCAATAAATTGGTGGACATGTTGTATGATAAATGATATGATTTGATGGATGAATAAAAAATGTGATGATAGAGATTTATTTTTGAGATTTTATTTATGCAATATTTTATGTGATATGGAAAATATGATATGATGAATGCAAAATGTTATGATTCAAATTATGAATGGTGAAATGATGATTCAAATCATGAATATGATAATGCAACCATATGATCATGATGATGTTTTTGTCAAGTATACTCAATCTGATTATGAGAAAAGATAATTGTTTAATGAATGATTCACCAATTTTGTAACAAATACTCTGCAGATGCAAAAACTATTATGAATGCAATCTAATTTAATCATGCAAATCTAATGCAAACTAAAATTGGCATTTTAACAGTACTTTTGTGCTTTGTATCATCATTGAGCTTTTAAAATGTTGAAAGTGAGTACAAGCATCGATGGTATAATGTAAACCAATGATGACCTGAGTACTACTTCCATGATTTTTGATATTGCAAGTGAACACAAGCATCGAGGTATAATTAAACCGAGATGACCTGAGCATTTCTTGCGTAAACAGACAAGAATTAACCACTTTTCTATGTGAATTGGAATGTCATCAGTGATACTTTGTAGAGCACGTCTCGCGACAATTCACATAGTAATGATGATTAACTCACAAACAATAGACAAAAAATACCATTTTTCTTCCTAGCTTCTCTAGTTTAATACATCATTGAGTTGCTCCAAAGATATGATAACAATGATCAAAATACAACATATCCAACCATTACTTAAAGTATTTCAAATCATATTTAGATTAGATCATCCATCCTGATTTTGTGATGTTTTTGTGTTTTTGAGATTTTGGATCAAACCTAGCCTAAAGACCTATCCTAGGGGCCTTGGGGGCTAATCAAAGATTAGCTTTGCCTACATTATACATGCAAAGACCATGTAGTTCGACTAACACAAACTCATGTTTTTGGATTTTCCGATACTGAATTTTTGACCCTTTTTTTTTTTTTGGATTTTCTAATGTGTAATAGATGTTTGATGTGTTTTCAATGGTGTTTGATTTCCACGTTGGGTTGTATTTCAATCATTGTTTTTGTTGCTTTTTGTTGTGTCATTGTTTGATTAAGCTTGATGTTTTATTGTCCCCAATGATGTCAGATGTTGCCCCCATGCCAGGGTGAGACATGACCACGTGATGTGATATGATAATGGATGCAAAAATATTGACGGTGAAAGTAACGAACATGACATGTGTCCAAATAGATGAGAGAGATAATTTGAATCACAAATAGCGTCTGTTTCCAGGTTTTCACTACATGTTTTTATTGCACTTTTTCAGTCTTTTTTGTTTTTTTGTATTTTTTTGTTTTTCTATTTTTTTTGTATTTTTCTGTCACCAGGACGCCTATTTGCTAGGTTTTCATCAAGGTAACCATTTTATAAAACTTAATTCATGCACTAAGTGATTCAGGTATAAAAATTTCTAAGATGGATACTATTGATAGGTTCATCAAACAAATTTCCTTCAGGTGTTGACAATTGATATTGTCTTGATCCATACACTGATGTGATTACAAAGGGACCTAGCCAGTTAGGTTCAAACTTCCCTTTCTTTTCTTTATCCTGCTGATTCCTAGGGTTTTCCTTTAGGACCAAATCTCCCACTTGAAAGATTCTAGGTTTTACCCTGTGATTGTAACTCCTTGACATTCTTTGTTGGTAGGCCTTCAAATGATTAACTGCTTGCTAATGACGTTCATCCAATAGTTCCAGTTCTTGTAGCTAAGAGAGTCTGTAATCCTCATCTGCTATGATACCCTTCAATGAAACACAAAGTGATGGTATTTCTACCTCAATTGGTAGAATGGCCTCTGATCCATACACCAAGGCATATGGTGTAGCTCTTGTTGGTGTTCTGATGCTGGTTCTATAGGCCCATAGTGCAGGATTTAACTAAACATGCCAATCATGTCCAACATCGTTTACCATTTTCTTTAGTATTTTTAGGATTGTCTTGTTTGAGGCTTCTGCTTGGCCATTTCCTTGTGGATAGTACAGTGTTGAAAAACGATGTTGAATATGGAATTGTTCACATAATTCCTGGACGTCTTGATTTTTAAAAGGCCTACCATTTTTTGTGGCAATGGATTGAGGTACCCCGTACTGACAGATGAGATAGTTGAGTATGAAAGATGAAATATGTTTTCCAGTGATAGTTGTCAAAGGAATTGCTTCTATCCATTTTGTGAAATACTATGTTGTTGTGATGATGAAATTGTGCCCATTAGATGAAGATGGATTTATTTTACCTACCAGGTTCAGTCCCCATTGACAAAAGGGCCATGTTGATGTGAAAGGATGTAACTCTTGTGCTGGCGCTTGAATTAGATTACCATGAATTTGGAATTTCTGACACTTTTTAACATATTGATAGGCCTCCCTCTCCATGTTCGGCCAGTAATACCCTAAACGAAGGAGTTTCTTAGCTAGGGTTATCCCACTTGAATGAGTCCCACAAATACTTTCATGGACCTCTCGTAAGGATGTTTCAGATTCGTGATGCTCCAAACACTGAAGAAGAGTACCATCTAGACTTCGACAATAAAGGATGTCAGCGATCAATGTATGTCGCGCAGATTGACAGATAAAGTTACGCTTTTAGTTTCTAGAGAGATCAGGAGGAAGAATGTTATATTTGAGGTAAGTATAGATCTCTCCATATTGTGAGGTTTGAGTGTCGGTTATTTGGCATATGGTCTATGAATTAGGATTATCGTATGCAGGATTAGATACTTGTTCAACCATAAACTCATAACGACCTTTCTTTTCCGGTAATTGCAAAAGGGAAGCAATTGTCGCCATGGCATCCGCAACTTTGTTTTCCGCCCTTGGTATTTGCTCGAACTTGATATCCATGAGGTACTTTTTAAGATCGTCTATCATTTGCTTATAAGGCATGAGATTCTCATCCTTTGTTTGATACTTGTCATTTACTTGATAGATGACAAGTTGTGAGTCCCCATACACTTGCATTTATGTGATTTTCCATTCAATAGCTATTTTGATGTTGATAATCAATGCTTCGTACTTAGCTATATTGTTGGTACATGGAAATATTAACCTAGAGGATCTTGGGATGGTGTGTCCTTGAGGTGTGACAAATAGAATTCCCACACCAGCTCCTCTTTGTGTGTAGGATCCATCAAAATAGAGCCTCCATTGTTGTGTTGTAATGTTTAGGATGTCAACATATGGAAATTCAATGTTCATTTGATGATGATGATCCTGTAATGGAGCTTCAGCTAGTTGATCTACTATTACCTGTCCTTTGATGGCTCTCTTGTCGACATATTGGATGTCAAACTCGCTCAAGATCATGACCCATTTTGTGAGTCTCCTTGTTAGAGAAACCTTAGCTAGTAGATATTTTAATGGGTCTATTTTCGCTATGAGCCTGACTGTATGAGTCAACATGTAGTGTTGCAACTTTTGGGTTGCAAATACCACTTCCAAACAAGCCTTTTCTATGAATGTATAGTTTATTTCATATCTGTTAAGAGTCTTGCTGATGTAGTAAATTACTTGTTCTTTTCCTTCAGAATCTTCTTGTGCCAATAGAGCTCCTAAAGATATGTCAGTTGTTGCAATATACAGTAACATTGGTTTCTTTGCTGTGGGTGGCATAAGTATTGGCAGCGACACCAAATACTGCTTTATCTGGTTAAAGTTTGTTTCACAGTCATGATCCCACTTAAATGAAAAATTATTATGAAGTAGATGATTAAATGGGTGACTCTTGTCTGCAGCTGGGAGATAAATCTCCTGATGGATTGTAACCTGCCTTGTAGGGACCGTAATTGACTGATATTTTTAGGTGGTGGCATCTCCATTATTGCTTTAACCTTAACTGGATCTACTTCAATACCTTTCTCTGACCCTATGCAACCAAGAAGTTTTGTTGATGTTACCCCAAACACACATTTCTTCGGGTTCAATCTGACATTGACTTTTTCCGGTCTAGTGAAGATTTTATCAAGGATTTCCAGATGTCCTTCCCTGGTGTATGATTTTTCTAATATGTCATCCACATAATCTTCCATGAAAGTATGCATCATGTCATGGAAAATTGTGGTCATCGCTCGTTGATATGTCGCACCTGCATTTTTCAATCCGAAAGGCATGATATTCCAACATAATGTACCCCAAGGGCAAGTGAATGCTGTCTTTTCTTGATCTTCAGGTGCTATTTTTATTTGATTATATCCTGAGAAACCATCCATTACAGATAACATGGCATGTCCCGTTGTTAGATCAACAATTATGTCAATTTTGGGTAAAGGAAAATCACCCTTTGGGCATGCCTTGTTTAAATCCCTGAAATTCGTGCATATTCGGATGCTATTATTAGGTTTTGATACCTGCACAATATTTGAGATCCATTCTACATAATCTATAGACCTGATAAATCCTGCATCCAACAATTTCTTCAGCTCATTTTTAACCATCAGGGCGATGTGAGGATGCATCTTTCTCAGTTTTTGTTTGACTGGATTGATTCCTTTTGGTAGTGACAGATGATGCATGAGGAGATCTGGATCCAATGTTGGCATATCAAAATAATACCATGCAAAATTGATGTGTCGCTCTTCAAAGAATTTGGTGAATGTTGGTTTCTCCTGTTTTGTCATGGACTCTGCCAGATGTAGGATCTTTGCCTTTTCAATTGTTCCTAGATTTATAGACTATGTTGGTTCTACCAGTATTGATGATCTATCATGGTAATGCTCTGGGAGAGTGTCAAATCTTCCATCCTTCAGCACCTCAGAAAGGTTTTCACTGTTGGATACGTTCTTTATTTTTCTCTTTTCAAAATCTAATGCTGCCTCAGAGAGGTTTTCACCATTAGATTTATTTTTCCTGTTGTCATTTTTGAAATGTTGTTATGAGTGTTATGGATAAAATTTGTATCAAGTTCATCACTACAAAGATAGTTTATGATGAACTCATCATTTGAAAAGACTAGTACTTGAATAGGTTCGATAGGTTCCCAATCAATAAGTTCGATATGTCTCAAGGGTAATAGGTCATCAGGTTGAGCAAGATTGACTGTTGTAAGTGTTCTAATAGCTAGGTGTTCAAAGTTGCTGGTCGGAAGGTCAAGGTCTATGATAGTACTCATCTCCAATTCATCTTTCTAATCGTCCTCGCTTGAGCCATCGATATTTGTTGATCCCATTACAAATGTTCTATTTCCTGAACTTTGTCCCTCCTCTCGTAAGGGTGTATATACTTGGATAACATCAATCTCTATGTCAGTATAGGATGTAGCAGATAGATGATCCCATTCATATTAGTTGGAATCTTTGTCAGAGCCATCTCTCATTTGTAGAATCCTTTCTACTACTTTTTGAGTTTCTTCCTTTTTTTGTTCAGTTATGTAGCCTAATCATGTTTTGTCTTTAGGCTGCAATGTTAGAGGTTGAATGGGTTCAATAATATCATCTTTTGGTCCTTGGCCTTCATAGCCCATTTTCTCTAAGATAGCCTTCCCTTTTCCATACTGATCTATTTTGATGCTGACATTCACTAATGTTGAGGCTTCCTCATCTTTGTATAGCCAATTGAGAATGGCTTTGTCTTCTGACTCATCTCCAAGTGTACTTGCTTTTATAAACCTTTCATTTAGAGTTGTGATGGGTTGCAATGAACTTGGTGTGTTTAATATGGGTTGTCCATATGTTTTTGGTGATAGTAGCAACTGTGATAGGCACAAAGATTGCTCAAGAGAATATTCTCCTAAGCCCTTTTCCTTTATCTGAACCTTGTCTGAAAGTTGTTATGATAATTTGTTCATAGGACCTTCAGTGTTTGATATAGTCATGTCTTCAACAGTTGTTTCTTTCTCTAGATTCTTCTTCTCAACCCATTTAGATATGAAATTGGGTTGTCTATCAACAGTGGATGAAGTGGAAGTGTTGAATTCTCTGTTATGAGGTACCAAAGTGTCTTGAGTTGCTTTTAACATGTTGCAAGTATGTGGATTATTGTTGTGAGCTAATATGGTGACCTCCTATCCATTTACTGGAAATTTTAGACATTGATGGTATGTTGAAGGTACTGCTTGCATTTCATGGATCCATGGACCACCCAATAGTATGTTGTATGTTAGATCCCTGCCTAACACTTAGCAAACAATGTTTTTGACAATCGACCCTACTTGAATTGGAAGTATAATAAGCCCTTTGGAAGACCTTTCCTCTTCATCATATGCCTTTATTGTTATTTTTCTCCTGGCATTAATGGCATTGTCAGAATAGCCTAGTGCATGAATCAGTTTCAAGGTACAAATATTTAAACCAGCTCCTCCATCTATTAGAACATGCTTGACACAGTGTTTATAGATCAGAACTTCTATATGCAAGGTCGCATTATGTGGGTGATTTAAAGATACATCATATTGTTTAGAGAACAAGAGACAATGAGGCGTGGTAAGATGTCCCACCATAGCTTGGAATTGACAAACATCTAAATTATTGGGCACAGTTGTAGCTACTAGAGCTTGTTCTAGAACTTCTTTGTGTGATGGTGAAATTTTGAGAAGTTCCAAAATGGATATTTGCGCAGGTATCTTTTGTAATTGGTCCATGATATTGTATTGATGCAATGGGGGAGTATTGTTTTTGGAGGAAATTCCTTTCAGTATTACCTTGGACTGCCCCCTTGTCATTATATTGACTTGTGGATGGTCTTGTGTTTCCCTAATTTTTAGGACATTGATTTGATTATCAAATGTGTTTGTGCTTGGCATTATGTTTAGGGATTCAATGTCATTGATGTTTGTGTCATTTCTTTGATTATCAATGTCATTTTTCTCTACTTCAGAAAGGCAAAGAATGGTGGTGTCATAGACATAGTTTATACTTTTTCCCTTACCACTAGAAGAAGACTCTCCTTTTTCATAGTTGGGTAATGGATTGGTAAATGCAGTGTGATCATTGTTTTTCTGATGCCCTTCGACAAACACCTTCTTGGCTTCAATCAAGTCTTGTATTAGGTGTTTCAATTGCATACAATCATTTGTTTTATGTCCCTTATTCTTATGAAAGTTGCAATAATCTGCATCGTTCCACCAGGATGGTTTTACCTTTGGCTCCCAATTTCGGGCTTCTGGTAAAGTAATAAGTCTGTTTGCAATGAGTTCTCTCATTGCTGATTCCAACGTTTGTCCTAATGGGGTGAATTTCTGTCGATTGGATTATCTTTGGTATGATGGTTGAGATTCTCCATTGTTGGTGTTATTATTTTGAGTAGTGATCTGATTGTTGTTTTGGTTTTCATTTTGATTTGCTTTGATAGTTGATGCTGTCAAATTGAATACTGGTTTTATATTGTCAGTTGTAGCTTCATTGCTTCCAGTATTCTTGTTTTTCTACCAAAATTTTGGCTTGTCATTGTTTCCATAGTGATTTGCATTGTTGGATGTTTCACTGTAGTGCTTAATCACTCCTTGTTTAACTAGGGCTTCTTTGATTTTGAGCCCATTCTCAAATATTTTTTCGAATGTTGGGGGACATTACAATTTGAGTCTATAACTCATCTAATCATTTTAGGTTGTCTATAAATAATTCAATCTTCTCCTCTTCGGGTATAGATTGAGGATATCTAGCGAACAACTTTCTCCATCATTGTAAGAATGATAAAAATGTCTCACCATTTTTCTATTTCAGGTTATATAGATATTTTATGGTTACATCGTGTTGTATGTTGAAGGAGAATTGGGAGATGAATTTTTTGACCAGTTCTTCGAAGGATCGAATCCCTGGTTGTAACTTGGAGAACCATTCCATGCAATGGGATCCCAAACTCCTAGGAAATAACCTCACGAGGTAAGTATCTTCTTGTGCAAATTTGAGGCTCATTGTTCTGAATTCCCTTACATGGTCAATCGGGTTTGATTTACCATTGTATTTATCGTATTTAGGAAATTCACAATGTCTAGGGAAAGGTATCATATCCACACATGGATGAAAAGGGTAAGGACAAATGTCCTTTAATAATTTTTTTTTTTTGCAGTTCTTGTTTGCATGTTCTGAATCTATTATTGTAGGGTTTGTATTTGAGCTGTCAAAGCAACCACTTGATCTGTATCCTAGGTGTGGTTTGGTTCTAGGTGTTTCCTTCAACTGATTGATGTCGAAATCTTTCAGAAGTTTGGAACCTAACTTTGTTAACATCAAGAGGTATTTCTCCATGTCTTGTTCTAAGACCTTTTCCATAAATTTATGAAAATTTATGTCTTGTTGGGTGTGTTGTATGTCCTCTTGTGTTATTTCGTTATTTTCATGTTGTTGGTATAAAAAAAAAGGGTTTTCTTCAGTCATGTTTGGATTTTCAGTTTCCTTCTCTCTGAGTTTTTGTTTTTGCAACCTTGTCAAGATTGGCATACAAGTTTTGTTTGTTTCTACCAAACTTGGATCTTTTTGTGTTGAGATTAGTGTCAATTTGATTTTAACGAAACCAAATAGAATGATATATTCTATTGATGAGGCTAAGTTAAAAACCTGATTAATGAGTTTTTGTTTCGTGATGGTAGGATGTTAGAATCTTGATGAGGAAACTTGACTCAACAATCTAGATTTGTTTTGATAATTTGACACCGTGTATTTTGCAAGATTTGGGTTTTGAAAACAATTTACTTGTAAGAACCTACTTTGTTTTAGGTTTTTATGACATTGTCTGATTTGTGAAATGTTTTTGACTGGTAAAATCTTGTGTTTCTGATGTCAATATGTCTGATAGTTGTTTCAGAAGGTTCTCTATTTTTCTGTTTTGTGGAAGCGCTAATACAGAGGGTAGAAGTGCTAAAACAGAATGCTGAAGCGCTATAATTTATGGTAAAAGCACTGCAAAATAGAGCAAAAGTGCTAAAATAGAGCGCAAATGCGCTAAAGGACTGGTTAATTCCCTGGTACTAGTAATTTTTTTAATACTGACAGAAGTGCTATAAAGTTGATCAGAAGCGCTGAAATAGACAACATAAGCACTGTTGTTTTCTGTGGAAGCGCTAAAAGACAGCACTGAAGTGCTAGATCAATCTAGAAATGCTATGACACTTTTTGATCATTGACAAAGTTTGGTTTGTTGTTGACAAAAGCACTGTAAGATTGCTCAGACGCGCTAAAACAGATGGTGGAAGTGCTATAGTTTCTATTTAATGCCAAGCAAGGGGTGGCAATATGGGTCTCTCAGCTGCTATGTCTGCTTTCTCTTCTTCTTCGTCTAAGACCATGGATGTTGTGAGGAATTGATGGGGTGTTTCGTTCTTTTCAAAAATAAATGTTCTCAAACTACTGATAATGTCAGTTTGAGTGCCTTCAATGTGTACGTTACCGGGCTGAAATATTGGTGCGGTTAGCCCTAGTTGTTGAACGGGAGTTGTAGGTCGCCAAATGGTCATAAGGTATGTTGTATGATGGTTTCAATACCTTATTGTAATGTCATTCATTACCTATTTCCAGGCAGGAGGTAGTAACATGGGTCTTCCTATTGCTATGTTGTCTTTTCTTCTTCTTTGTTCAGGATGATGGATGTTGTAAGAAATTGATGGGGTGTTTTGTTTTCCTCAACAATGAATGCTCTCAAACTACTAATGATGTCGGTTTGGCCGCTTTCAATGTGTATAAGGCTAGGTTGTATGATAGGTGCTATAAGGCCTGGTTGTTGAATGGGAGTTGTAGGTCGCCCAATGGTCATAAGGTGGTAACTCCTTGATTTTGGATGTCAAACCTAATATTTTCAAAGACTTGTCTATTGTAATAACTGGTCAGGTCTAGTGGAGTATTCTATGGCGAGTTGTGGGATGGAGGATTGATGAATACGTTGACTACAGTTAGATTCCTATGAAAGAGCGCTTCTCTAAATATAGGCTTGTGAATTCAAGGGTTCTACAGCATAATCGTCAGTGTAACCCCTATCGAAATCATGAAATCTATGGAGGAATGTTCTATGATGAAGCAAAATCTTCCTATTCTGATATAAACAATGTCTTCTTTTCAAAAGGTTTCTATAACTAAGTGGTTTCTTTTGTTTCATAATTCTCTTGACAAGAGATTTCTTAACAAACTTTGTGGTTTTCCAATCCCTAATCATGTATTTCTCAGTTTGATTTTTTCCAAGTTGTTTGTATTTTTTAGGATGATCTTTTATCTAAAATTTTATGATTTTGAAATACACAACAATCAAATGTAGACAGTTGTTTTTAAGAGCTGTAATCTAAATAGATAGTGTATGTTCAAAAGAACCACACATGATCCTATTTTCACTGGTTTGATAACAATAAAGCACTTTAGACAGAATCACTCTTAATAGTCAAAAGGTCATCGTTATACTCAACAATCCACATCTTAAAATTGCATCGACTCACACAGACGTGTCACCCCCTAGAGGGCGCCCATGTTTTTTTCTTTTCCAGGTGCATACTCAAGGTTAGATTTCTCAATCTCCTGAGCAAACAGTCGTTGGAAATTATATGGTGAGTGTCTTGGGGGAAAATTCTTCCCTCCCCTTGCACTGCGAGTATTACAATGTTTGGTTATTGAATTGGTTGGATACTACACTAGGTTCTTAGAAAGGGTTTCCGTTTGGAGTGGAAAGTGATAAACTCCCTCAGGAGACCTCCCAACCTTTAGAAAAAAGGTTTTGGGGATGGTTATCTTGCACACTTTCGGAAAAAGTGGGTTTCCCTAGATTTGCTTTAAATTTTAGAGTGGGGTGGAAAAACCTAGCTTTGGTTGGAACCCACTTAGGTCGTTCCCGTAGGGTGAGTACTTTTTCCCACTATGGAAGGCCTTCTAAAGGTTTTAACAAAGCTTGAAAATGCATGAAATAAAGGATGAGTCTGGATTTTTTATCACCCAATTAAGGGGAGAGCATATGCCTATCACCACACAAACACATAAATCAACTTTGTTCAATTTTTAGAACCCAAACCACAATTTTCTATCTACGTGAAGATGTTGCTTCACAAAAAAACATGGTATTCATTTTTAATTCCAAATTGAAATGTTTGATGACTACCCTAGATTGATAATTTTTTTAAACCAACTTGAAAAATGTAACTATCTTAGGATTGATTCATTTTTAAACTAACTGAAAAAAAAGTGTCTATCCTAGATTGATTCCTTTTAGATCCAACTAAAGAAATGAAGTTTACTGGTCGCGGTCACGTCGGATCTAGATAACGAATTACACATAAGCGCTATGACAGAGGTCAGAAGTGCTATAACAAAAGATAGAAGCGCTATAGAATAAGACAAAAGTGCTATAGAATTTTGCAGACGCGCTAAAACAGATGCTGGATGTGAACTATCGACCTGTGCTGGAAGTTTTTGATTGAAGCGCTAAAACAATCCTTCAAAGCGTTGTACTTTTCTTCGGAAGCGCTAAAACAAGCAGATGCGCTATACTTTGTCTCAGAAGTGCTATAGAATCTTCCTATCACGCTAAAACAATTTACGCCAGATTCCTATACGAAAGCTTTCCAGAAAAACTTGTTAAAAACATGGGGTTCGGCCCCATGGTGGGCACCAGAATGTAAGTGTGAATAAGTAATAATGTAAAGAACAAGAAAAACACTTCTTAATGAAACATTGTATCAATATTTAACATGAATTAAACTAATTTAAAACACAGAAAAAGCCTGAAAGCATCTCATTGTCTCCTATCTCCAAAGATTTATCAAGTTATAGAGGCTCTCAGATTTGTAAGCACTGTAACTGTTTAAAATGCCTATCTAGAGAATGTAATGGATGATAAATACAATGATGTGATGATTGGTAATGATTTCTAGATGATATGGAGCTACCATAAACTATCCTGACATGAAACCTGGTAAATGGAAGCTACAGTAAAAACTAATGATGTTATCGTGATTCTAAATCTATTGATACTGTGATGCTATGATGATACTAAAATGCTAATGCTAATGCTTATGATTGCTTGATTGTATTCCTATAGAGTAAGTTTGCATAAATTGGAATTTTCTCGAATCATTTTCATGCTTCAAAAGGCTGTATATATAGATTTTCGACAACAGTTTTGCACAGGGGTAGCACAACAAAGGATGAGATTCAATCTGGAGATTTGAATGGTAAGAGATGAGAAGATGGAGTTGATCATGGGGATTGTTCCTCCCCATGAAAACACCAGGAAAGATGATAGGAAAGATCAGAGGAAGAAGATTGAGAGGATTGCCTGCAAGTTTGTCCCCGAGGCTTTCCCATGAATGCCAGTTGCATTAATTAGATTTAAGAAATCTAATTTTATTGGTGAGTGAATAAAGGAATATTGATTTATGCCTTTATTTGAATATATATGATTTGTTCAAATTTAGCAAAATAGGAAGATTTAATTAAATAAAACAAATATTTGATATTGTTTTTTTTAATAAAGAGGAATATGATAATTAAATAAACTTTTAGGATATCTTTATTTAATTAAGAGTAAGTATGATAAGATAATTAAATAATACCAACTTATTGAAGTTGTATATTTAATTTTAAGATAGAATTAATGGATAAGGTATAGAGGAAATAATAATGATAATAATAATTAAATAAAACAAAGTATTTAATTTTGTTTATTTAATTAAGAGGAAAATAATATGATAAAATAGAAGAATTAATGGTGAACTTAATATAAATAAATATTTCTATTTATTTACTAAGTAGATTAATTTAGGATTAATTAATTAAATAAATAATATTTAACTAATTATATTCTCCAGACCATTTTTAGGTGTATACAATAATCATAAGTGTATAGTGTCCCTCACAAGCTGAGGGACTGACTATTTTAATGCAAATAAAGAAAAAACTATACATTTACAAATACAAGAAAGAAAAATGCATATGTAAGGAAGGGGGACCCATCATTGCCTGAATGGTGAATCCCGATTGAGTTTCCTTGCATCAGCTTTAGCCCTCCTACTCATCCCACCTCCAGTTGCTGCTTGCCCCCTGCTGCTCCAAGGTTTCTTGCATTTGTGAGAAGAGAGTTGGTTAGAGAAATGAAGAATCACCAATCAGTACATAGGAAAACATCCATAAACATATAGCCTGATCCTTATAAACATTAAAATAGTTTGCATACCATAGATGTCCAGTAAAAGAAGAGAGTTATCAAACACATCTATCATATGCTCTGTTTTCTCTAATATGTTTTCTCATTGTGTAGGTATAGGTCAAATCTTTGCTACTATTTTGTTTCATCTGGTTACAACATGTGGAGTAAAATGTGGCTCCCACGAGGGTTGAGCCCAGCATGCTTCCCTCTTGTGTTTTAAGAGGGGTAGGAATGTAAGCGAAATTGAGCAACTTGATCAAATTGATGATAAATCTATTTTTGATTGCATTAAATCAATATGAAATCATACCACTTGATCAATTTTCATTATCAGATTCAAAAGATGCAACAAAACTGTGAATTATCAAGAAAGATTATTCTTCATCATTTCACAATGAATCAAACAGTAGGCCATCATCATGTTGATCAAAGGGGCAGTCATGGACAAGAAGAGAAATGTAATGCAAAATCCAATGCTTTCACTAATTGAGAGAGATGAGAAGTCATTTCAATCATAATTTATAGGGAATCCTTCTTACCGTTCATGTTCCTCAACAACTTTTGCTTCTTGGAAATCTTACTCTACTGGATATGTCTTTCAATCTTCTTAATGGACCCATTTTACCTGAGTTTGCAAGCCTTCAAAATTAACACACATTTCTAATCCTAACCAATAGGAGGATGACTCAAAACTGGTCTACAAAGATTCAATGATGTTTTGTTGTTTTAAACTCATATGTACAGGGTTATCATGTTTTGAGACATCAGGAGCTATCACTAGTTACATGGAGCAGCTAAAGATGAGCAAGGAAATGCATGGTTAAGGCCACAATGTATTTGTTGTCTTAAAGAGCAAAACAATGTAGATGAAAGCACAATGATGTAGCTAAATGCTTTAATGATCTTTGCATTTGAAAGTAAATAGGTGCATGGTTAGTCAATTGATAAGAACAAATGTAAATCAAAGACAATGGTACTGAAATGCATTTAAGAGACAAGTGTTATGCATCATGGGTAGTACTGAGCTATAACAAAGTAAGAGAGCAACATGTGCAAGAAATGGAGGAGTATGTTGTTTTGAGTAAATGTAATGTTTTGAATTTGTATGCATTACATCATGACCATTAGGTGCAGAAGGAAATTCCTATCGAGAGGCTTATTATTCCAATGATAGCCACATTATTCTGCCATGGACTGAACCATTCCATTCAGGACAACAGTTTTTTTATGATTCAAATTTGGGTGCTTATCTTATCTATGGGAAGAAAGGTTTTCAAAAGGCCTAAGTGGTCAGGAAATGAGTGATAGAGGTATAGTTGAAAGATAGGGGTGTGATGACAACAACACCTTATAGTTGTCCATGGCTCAAGGGTATAATGATGCATGAAGTGTTAATATTTTACGATATGGAGGACAATCATACATATGAGGATATAGTCCTATAGCTGATTCTATGTTGGATTCTATAGATAGAATCATCATGAAGTTTGATAGTCGTCCAATGAACTATCTGAAGCATTATTGGGAGTTTGCACAGTCTGTTGATTTAGAGGTAGCTGAACTTACAATAATGGCAAAAAGAACACTCATTGGTCCAGTGAGAAGAAGTTGTAAATGCACATGAAAAGAGAATAGTATAGAAGCTTACTAGCTAGGAGTGGAATAAGGTTAAACATCTTAAAGATATTTCCTTTGTATAAGAATGTCAAAGCATGAAGATGGGAATATTATAAATGATGGATAGCAATATTTATTTTCTTGTTCATCAATAACCAAAAGGCAAATCACTTGTAAGGGTAAAAAGAGCAGAAAGTTTTTTGGGGTTCCAAACCCTCAAAATAAATACCAAGAACTAGTGATTTGCTTGTGTTAAATATGAGAAAGAGCTATCTTTAAAATGATTGCTTTTGTACAAAAATGAGGGTTGACTATCACAAATGAGAAGGGGAGTCAAGGAAATCATTAGCAAGGGCAGATTGCATGATGAAGGGAAAATTAGAGTAAGAATAAATGAAAACCCAGAGATATTCAAAGTAGGCTCGACCAACAGGAGTTAAGCCCCAGAATCATACAAAAGCAAGTCATGACCTTATGAGTTTTATTAAAACTCTCTTCAAGGAAATAAAGGTCGAACAAGAATGGAAAAGCCGACCGAGCATCTTGTTGGAATATTATTCATGTTAGAATCTTGCATGATAAAGGTGACTATGTCAATAATGGTCGTTATTACATGATATTAAAGGCAAAGATGAGATACCCATGTATTTTAAAATCAATAAGAAAAAGATGGGCCACAACCATTCTTATGTTCTTTCTACAGGAAATGCTTGAGAATGCATAGGGAAAATAAAAAATATTCATCATTTGTTAGGGTCGGGTTTCTCAAGAAACACATTAAGAGGAAAAAAAACAAAGAAACTGAAGGCATCCTCATCATTTCAATAGCAACAAAACTCAAAATGATCATTTTTTATTTACAAATATTGAAAGGAAAATCCATTTTTGTGCAGATGGAGAGCTTACCTAAGCTCATTTGGTCGATTCTTCATAGAATATGCACCCAAAGTTTGCATCAAATCCGCCATGGAAGAGTCCCATCAAGACCCTTGGTCGACGACAAAGAGCTTCCAGAAAGCTCGATGGTGAAAATGAAATGCAATAACATTCATTTGCATTGGTTTTGTTGTTAGGGTTTTGAACCCTAATGTATGTCAACTTAGAGAAAGGCATTTTTGTCTATCTTTTTACAAATTTTGCAAACCAACTAATGCACCTGTGGTAAGCACTTCAAGTGTTTGCCTTGTGTTCCTTATTGCCTTGTGTAGGTTCTTGTTTAGAGTTTGGAGGAGTTTTTTGCATTTTGATCTCCCATATAGGCTGAGTCACGAGTGTATTATTTTGCATTTATTTTGAAATGAAAAATATTTGACTAAGTGATGGTTATAAATCACTTAGTCAAGTGTTACTTTTAAATTTCAAAAATGAGGTGTGCTATGCTTTGTAAATGCCTTAAAGGGGATTTGTTTAGCTTTGATGCTTTTGCAAGCATTTAGGGGTGGTTGAATCAATAGGCCGAGCCTTGTTTTTTATTTTTGCATTGATTTTAAATGTGAAACATTTTAATTAAGAGATAATTTATAAATCACTTAATTATAAACGTTATTTTAAATGCAAAGTAATGGTGATATGATATATAAATGCTTCAAAGGGGGATATAGTTGGAATTGTTATAATTGCAAGATGGAGGTGATTGAACACATCAAAAGTGTGAGTCAAAGTAGTTGGAAGCAGGATTGAATGATGATGATTGACCAACATGTGGAAGGTGTGTAGGTTGTCTTTGACTGAGTTTTGGAGGGAATGGTGACTATTTAGAGGCAATTTTCTCATGCTTTTAGTGTGACTTGGGTCATGGCTTGACTTTTCTTCATTTGGAGACATTTTGGAGAGGTTTTGGAAGCTTCTTTTTTGGATTTTCTATTGCATCCGACTAGAAGTTTTTAGGACATGTGTTTGGCATTTTTTTCAAAAATGCATAAGTAACTTCAAACAAAGGTTTTGGAGTTAGTTCTTTCTTCTTTCAACATGCATTGTAGCTTATTTTGTAGCTCTTTCAGGCAAAAGATAGGATTGTGTCTCATTTACAGGCATGTACAACAGTTGAAACACCTTTATGATCAATAAGATAATCTATTTTACCTTCTCATTTGTTGTTTTATTCTGAAAGCTTTTAGAAAATGGTTGATGAAATCTTATGGTGGAACTTTTTCCCTTTGATTTTGTCCTATTTTTCTTTTCCTTTATGCAATTAATATGAACTATTGTAGGTCATAACATGTGTTGAGTTAATTCAGGAGAGAGTCTAAGTTGTGAAGACACTATTTTTTACTTCCTTTTGGATGTTGTCCTTGACATTTTTAGCCTAGTTATGAAGCACTGATGCAAAGACATGAATTTTGAGTTTTGTAAGCCACTATTTAAGTTGATCATTCTTGTGTGTAAAAGCAACAGTATTATGTTTGGGATCATTTTGGTGAATCATCCATAATATAGGTTTCATTTCATGTACTCTTTCTTACCTTTTTCCTTGGCAAAATAGTAGGATAGTATTAGGTGATTACCATTTAGGAGCCAGTCTTATCTGGAGGTCCACTCCAAGTTTAGGTGACCCATAGCCTAGGAGTGTTCCCATGTTGCTCCAAATAGCTAAGTTCTGCAACTTAGCAAGGGTGCAAATTTGAGAGTATAATAGGGACATATAAGAGGGTATAGACTGTCAACAATTACCCGCAACATTACAATTTTTAGTTATTAGAGAAACCTACAACTTTAGAAATAGCCCATAACAATTTCTATCGAATTTATGTTTGGTTAAAATTTTCATAACACAAATTCCTTTCGAATGCTGTTTATTTTCTTATACACAAATACTTAGGAAAATTCCTAGAAACCCTTAAGTTGTACATATATTACAAATACCATCCAAGAAAGTGTGCCCCTAGTTTGATATTGTAAATGTAACACATCATAGCTAGTAAGTCACTTGATAAGGGGTTTTATGATCTGTTTAGTTGAGAGCATTCTCTTACTACGCCATGTTTACCTTAAATTATTTATATTATCATGAATTATACTAGGTAATTAGGAGGCCTATAAGACTAAATTCTTGAATACAATATCATATTTTGAATTACTTTGACAAGGCTAGTTACTTGAGGCAAAAAGTACTTGAAATAAAAAAACTCGTGTAAATTATGTTATAGTAATTAGTAATTAGCTAATAATTAATTAATCATTAATTAATTATTAGGCTTATTTCACTTTATTCATTTAAGCTAAAATTAGGAATTTTGTTTCTTTTATTAGATCAAGCTATTATTAGACCATTTTGTCTCATTGTACATATGATGATGACACTTGTCATGATCTAATCATTTTCTCACTAGGGTTTTCTCTTAGAAGCATTCTCCTTCATTGTATTCAATTATTTTGTAACTTTTTCTTTAAGAGGAAATAACAAATCTTTTCTTGTAGCTCTCGCACGTGGAAGGTGTTCTTGTTTTTTGTTTAATCTTGCTTCTATGCATGTTTCACAATTTCAACATGGTATTAGACCGTGGATTCATCAGACCCTTTCTCCATTTTTGAGGGTTTTCTTCAACTATGGTTATAAAAACATCGAATCTAATATCTTCATATGGTATCTAGAATTATGTTCAAGAGGTTGAATAGATGAATTTTGATTATAAATTTTCCTATATTTGTTGTCAGAAGCTTCTAAGGAAAACACTTTTTGAGATAGACGTCATATGGCTTTCTTCATAAAAATATTTTAAAAGAAAATTATTGCAACACTAAATAGAACTCAGTGATATTTTAAGAGATACGTTATATAACACCCACTAGTATATTAAGCGTTGGGCACCCAACGACTAACACTTACAATTAGCGGTGTCGACTTAGTGCCACTATCGTTTGACTTAGCCAATGGTGCTGACACCTCACCCCACCACTTGTTTGCCGCTCTATTGGTAGTAGGGGCACATGGAGTTTTTAAAAAGCCTCAATAAGCCCCATGGTCACATGGACAACCAATGCCCAACCCCCAAGGGGCCAAGTTTTTGCCCCTAATACCCTAATAGGGAAATTTTTTGTTGGGAGCCATAACTTTTCACTCAAGTATCAATATTTTTCAAATAAGATATTGATGGAAAGCAGGTTTCAAGCACTATCCAATGGTGCAAGTATTTTTTTATATTTTTCTTCTGGTTCATTTTATCTCTTATTAAAGTTAGGGTGTTGTTATCACCTTTCTCTCTCCTATGTGACTAACACTTTTTATTAGGGATATAATCCCACTAAATATGCATTGTAGGCTTTTTTCAACATTAATAATTATTCCTTTGAAGTTATTAATGTTTATGCCTCAAATGATGCTATTAAGTGATCTACCTTTTGAAAATGGATTATGGATTCAATACCTATTGTCACTTGGGTCCTATGTGGGGATTTCAATATGATTGAGATATCCTATGATAAATGTAGGGCCTTACTTATATGTTGGATAACAATCAAAAGAGAGGCATGGTACTATATGTGCAATAAATTAGGGTTTTTTTAAATCTCAATCTTGGTCGCCACCATGACCATACAATGTGTTACAAATGGAACAACTTAGAGTGGGCCTTGATAGGAACCTTAAGTAGCTTGATTGAACTATGTTGTTAGTTCATTTTTTTCATCGTAGCCATTTTCCTTGTTTTTTGAGCATTTATTGAATGTTGTCCTCTTATGTTGGGAATAAGATGCCATTTAATTTCAATCCTAAACATATTTCATGTCTCCTAAGTCCTTGGAAAGTGTTCCCCAACACTAGGATTATAAAGAGATTAAATTTGAATGAAATAAACATGTAAATTGGCATTTGTAATTAATTCTAAATGATAGGAACATGTGAGGACACCCAAGAAGAGCTCCTACAAAATGGGAGCACATGGGGCACCCACATGGAAGGTGGAACTCACCTTGAGTTAAGTTAACTATTTGGAGATTGATAACACTTCAGTAATGCATGTAAAGATCCTAGAAGTTAGGGATTGATGTTTACATGCATGAAGTTTAGTTCAGTTCAGTTCAGTTATGGTTCAATTATCTCCAGTTGCATGTAGTTAGTTTCAGTTGAGTGCTAGTTGACTTCAGTTGACTTGGAATGCATGACTGATGACTTGAGTTGCATGACAAATAACAGGTTATACATTTAGTTAAGTGGGGATGATCAATCATGCATCCTGTTTGCATGAATTGATGGAGAGATATGTTTCAGTTAACATAGATTGACTTGGACCCACCTTGGGCACCCAAGTTGGCATCTTGGAGTTAACATTTTTGCATGATAAGATATTTTATAAGGCTGAGTTAAGTGGGCCCATTCTTGGGCGCCAACTTTGAGAAGAAGCTTACAAGATATCTTTGTAATCAACATTGAGTTATGAATTCAGTTTGGGACGCCCAAATTGATGAAGGACTTGGTTTGACATTGTTTTTCATGGGAGAACTCTACTTGCAAAGAACAAGAATAGGTTTTGTGAGATAAGATTTGTGCTTTGTAATTGGAGTTTACAAGGCTCATTATTGTCTATAAATTGCAACAAGTTGAAGAGAGTTCTATCAGAGTTTATTGTAGGTTGTGAAGAAGAATTTTTGAAGGAAAAAGAAGCATCTCAAGTAAGGATTGATAAATAATTATTGTGATCTTGTTCTAAGGTTAAATAATACAAGCACTATTGATTCTGGTGGTGGAGTTTTTTCCCGAAAGGGTTTCTCCACGATATATGTTGTGTCACTTCTATATTTTGGTCTTATTCTTCTACAATCTTCTGTCTACTTCGACAAATGGTAAAATGAATCTAAACAGATAATCATATACAAAGAAATTGTAACAAAGAACACTTATTTAGATCTACAGTATAATAGTTTTACAAGTTTTAAAGCTACATAATTACCTCCATTTTCAACATCTTAGACCACTATCTGGTATGATCTTGCATTGAGTGATAACTTGCAAAGCCCAAGGCCATAATTTTTTTCTTCTTCTAAGTACACTACTTTATCACAACCACATTAGGTCATATTCAACATGTTTGGAATCTAGAGCCACATCCTATGCATGAGAAAATTTGGATAGCTTGATGGAATAATATTATCAAACACATTTATTGCTTCCTCCACATTTATAGGTGCTACCCATTTTTACCATTTCTCATATAAGACCACCACCTCAAAAATCTACCAAGCCATCACCACTTTGGAAGAAAAATATTTAATTAGGAGGCTTAACTACATGTTGCCAACTCTACTGCCAGAAGCAAGTTGTTGATTCCCATGTTACTTGTTGGGCCGAAATCAAAGCTCAAATTCACTGGATTCAAATCAAAGACTAGGTCTTTAAGGAATTCTTCTAGAATATATGATATCATCGTAAATCTTAAGTCATTAAGAAGATTAAGGATGGATAAAAACTTCCAATAGATATTATTGACATTATAGAGGACTTTGTTTGACATTATGATATTTTTGTGTCTTTTCAAGTTTTCACATCTCAATGCAATATTTGTGATCAAATGCTACAAAGGAGGACTTGTGTGAGGCTATGTTCTTCATTTTGAATGGAAAAAATATTTACTTAGATGGAATCCTATATGAGTTTTATAAATTTTTATGGGATAGTGTGGATGAGGACCTACACAAAGCTTATCTAGAAAATTTCCATGGAAATTCTTTAGGGAACATAATTAACAAAGGTAATATTAATTTCATACCTAAATCTAGTGACCTCGAGTACATATACAATTGGCGACCCACAACTTTGCTAAATTCCTCCTATAAGATCATTTCCAAACCCTATGCTCTCAAGTTGAGGCCTCTTCTTCTTCAAATAGTTTACTCGAGCAAAATAGTTTCCTTAATCCATGATACATCATTGAAAACATTATTTCTATATTGGAAGAGATAGAATGGGTTTGATGTCCTGAAACAACCTATAATTTTCCAAGGGTTATGATTGCATTAAATGACCCTTCATTCTTTATTGCTTCATGCATTGGGTTTTGGGCCCTATTTCATACACTCCATTAAGATGCTTTTCACATATATCTCTACTTGAATTACTATTAACAACTAGCAATCCAACTCTTTTAGTTTATTCCAATCTATATGCCATGGGTGCCTCTTAGCCTTTGCACTTGACATTCTTGTTGCTTAAGGATTTGGATATCTTTTGACCCATGTGGTCTACCAAAAGCTAGTCAAGATTATTGCCTTGCCCAACCAATCAACTTGTTAATGGTTACTTTGTGGATGATTCATTTCTTACTTTAATTGAAGAAGAGGATAATTTCAAACCAACTCTTCATTGTCATGACATATTATGCAAGGCCTCACGTTTGAGTATTCAATGAAAAAAGACTCAATGCTATAAGCAATATTTTCTTCCTAAACTATGTTTATTATATTCTTTTGGCTAGAAGTTGATTGATCATTGGGAGGTTTTTATATTTATTGGCATCCCTTTTACTTTTCAAGCCTCTCCTATTGTCTTATGACAAGCTATTATTTCCAACATTGAGAAGAAGCCGACTTACTAGATTACTTAGCCTCTATATTTGGGAGAAAACTCCATGTGTGCTCTAAAATTCTAGTTGCTACTCATGTTTATTATTCCTATTGTTGGGTTCCTTCTAAGGCTTCCTATTTAAAGATTGGGAAATTGCTCAAGAATATTCTTTGGACCTCTTTTGATTGGAATAAAGGTTTTCACCATGTGGCTTTGGATTTTTACCATCTCCCTCATGGTGTTAGGGGTTTAGGCTTACTCTCATTCCATCAAGGCCTTGATCTTTGTGCTAAATGGATCATTAGGGCCTCAAAAGGAAAGGATACTAGGATAATTCTTATACGACATTGTATTTCATCTAGAGTTCCCTTTGGGAATCTAGCTTGGAAAGGCCTTGGGATTCATACTCCCCTCAATATCAAGGAGCTCATTCAGATCCAAGGCATGATTGTTATTAAGAGCATCTAGAAGGCTTGGTTGCCCATTAATCCTTGAATTCTATGGGCTAGTAATGACTTCCATAATGGCATTTCTATTAATTAATAATCGGTTTGACATCCTCTAGTTATTTCCTATCAAGATTATCCTTTAGCCAAAGCCCCTTGGGTCCATGCTTTGAAATTTCATAACATAAAAATTAAAACACTACCATATATTTTCAATAGAGATACTAAAAATTATTATCCTTGTTTGAGGCTAAGTTAAAATTTTAGCTATCCAATAATGATTGAGAGATCTACTAGACAATTATTGATGCCATTCCTCCCCATATGGTTCACAAAATTGGGAATAGAACTTTCAATCCTTAGTGGCAAGACTAGAAATGGTATCGTAATACACTATTTCATAATCATAGACCTTGCAAGGGATATTTTTGGTTTACACCTAATCTCCCCATGGTGGCTCAATTGAACCATTATTGACATCATAGGTTTCAAACTATTTGGTTAGCTATTCTTAAGCCCAATTTGGATAATTTTGTCTTGTGTATTCTTTATCAAGGTCTTCAACTTGGTTCCCACCTCTCATTTCAAAGTTCTTAATCCTCATTTTCCTTTTTGTTGACAACTTGAGACTCTTGAGAATCTTTTTTTGGTTTTGCACCAAAGCCCAAGAGGCCTAGACTTAGATTCATAATTTGTTCAAGCATTTTAGACCTAACCCATTTTCATGGTATATGGTTTTGTTAGGAGGTTCGCTCTACCTCCCATTTAAACTTACCTAGATTTGGCATGCTTTCATAGTGAATATCTCTTTAGCATTTGGAAAGACATAAAATCTACCCTCTTTACAAGATGTACAACTAATGTTCAGTTTTCATTGTATACTAAAGTTGTGATTTGCTTTAATGTGCTTATGTGGATTCAAGTGCACACAAGTAAAGTTGCACTTGAAGTTACCCATCTATAAGTATGTTTAGATCATTAGGGTAATGCCCCTTACATATTTGCTAGAATGTTGTCACCTTTTGCTTCCCACCAAGGACACTCCCCACCACATGGGCACAAATGTGGACATAGTCACCTTGCTAAAAAGGATTGTGGCCCCTAGTCACATGAGTCTCAACCCAATAGAACTAGATATCATTCTGCTGAAGGTTGGTCTCAACCCTCTCGATCACCATCCATCTCTTCTTATAGGTGTGGTGCCCTTAGTTGGCCAATTTTTGGAAATTTTTCTCACTTGGACTTAGCTATTTCTCCTATTTGTGCTCAACAACCAGTAGATGATGACCAAGAACAAGAAGGTGTTCTCATTATTTGGGAACCAATGGATGTTGGTTCTATCCTCACTAATAAACTAGACAAGTGTGACCCCCCTCTTGATGGTGTTATTCTTGCCCTTTTATCAACCTTGTATGATGTTTAGACCTAACTAACTTTTATATATATTTTTAGACTTGAGTCCCTCTTAAACTTTGAGGGAGTGCTTTCTACCACCAACCCCTCTTTAATGAAGTGTATTATTATTTTTTAATTTATATAAAATAATAAAACTTTATTCATCATAAAAAAATAATTCAAATATAATTTAAATTATATTTAATTTATTATCTATAGGTCGTTTTATTCCCTTCTTACATATGTCATTCAAAAGGGTTAGATTTAGTTTGAAGCTTTGTTGTGAGGTCACAATTGAAGAGTATTAAATTTGAAAACCATATGGCCATTTCTCACACTACCTAACTCACCTTACCATGACGAAAAAGCAAGTGACCAAACATCAACGGATTCTTTAAACCAAAGATCAAAAACTCTATAAACTTTATTCAAACATAAGCAATTGAGACATAAAAAATTGAATATTGGAGTGGAGTGACTAAATATTAGCAAAATCAAGACCAAATCTCTCAATTATTTGTACGCGTTGTAGGTGGGATAAGTTTGAAACACACATTATAATGTGGACCCTTGAAAGGATCTATTTTTGATCATGACGAAGTCTGGTTAATTTGACTTTTATCCAAGATTTCCCACCTTGACGTTACAGCAAATCCTTGCTAGCAATAATGATTGCTAAGAATTTGCACCATTGGATGAAATGAGTGGTACTGGTGGCGCTTAGATAGCAATACAGTTCATCTTTTAAGCAAGAGAGTTTACCCTAGAATGAAATGCTTCAATTCGGGTGAGTTTTAAGGAACCATGGGGTATGGAAACAATCCATGAAATTCATGTGGGTTTTTAAGCTCACCTATACCCCCTTAAAAAACCAAAGTGGTTTGACTAATTTTGCCTAAAGATTCTTCACGAGTATCACTGCAAAAATCTATCTGGGTAGTTCTAATTTTGCCAAATAAATCAGCCTGGCATTGCAGAAACGGTGAATTTGGTAAACGAAGAGTGGAGTTGGAATATTTGTTTTTGGATTTTTTGTCTACATTCATATTGGGCTGAGATACCCTCCTAATCATAATGGGGGAATCCAGTCATCTGGATATCGAAAGAAGAGGATCAATTGATAGCAGCCGAAGAGATAGTAAAACGGTCCACCCGATGCAGGATTCTGCAATGAGGGCTTCTGCGGTGCCATACTTTGATGACAGGTATAACAGGAGGAAGAGGGGTGCCTGGCTTATCACACTATTTGTGATATTAAACGTTGCAGTATTCATTGTGGCAATGTTCATCAATAATTGTCCTAAGGATTCAGGACGGGACAACTGTACCATCAGGTTTCTGGGAAGGTTCTCATTTCAGCCCCTCAAGGAGAATCCTTTGTTTGGCCCGTCGTCCTCAACGTATGTATTTAATATCATCGCTTAATTTAGGTTTTCAAATATTTGTCTTAAAGTTTTTTCAGGTCTTTTCTTATGTCTTATCTGTGAAGTCTTAGCTTTTTCTTTCAAATCTATTGAAGCTTTTTTCATGTGTACTATCTACCCTGTCCTTAGATTTTTCTCATGTCTTTTCGTGTGTGGGGTTTGCTTTTCTTAAGCTTTTGTAACAGTATGTTCAAGTGGGTGTGTGTGTGTATTAGGCTCTGGGATGCTATTTATTAGGATGGTTATATACTATTTTAAGTATGTCGTGCTTGGCCTTAGAAGCCAGTGTCGTGAAACATGTATATTCGATGTTTTTAAAACAATCTAGAGAAACTTCTGAAGGATCTTTCTTTGATTGAAGAATTAACAATGGTCTGCTTTCATAGACTCAACCACCCATAAGGATCAAACTCAAAATTGGCTTCGTAGCCACCACGTGATATCTGTTCTGCCAAATTCATCTGTGATTTGCACCTAGCCCTGTCGATATGAGTGCCTCCAGAGCCAGTGGACCTTACTGAGATGGAAATGACAAAACATTCCATTGACCTTATTTGAAATAAATCAAAATCTGAAGCAGAAATATGAAAGCGCAATTCTGACTTTCCAAAGCAAGATCAAACTGATGAGATCTGACAACGCTGTTGTGCTTATAACAAGAATCTGCAGTTATATTTGGGAAAACTCTGTACCTAAATTTTGAAATAAAATTTTAAAATCTGAAATCTGCAGCTTTGATAAAAGCATTAATGTACATGTTCCAAATAAATACCGAATGTTATACCTGGGAGAACTCTTCACCTTAAATCTGAAATAAAATAAAAAATTCTTACACCTCCTGTTCTTGTACCACTTCTAGTGACACGTATCTGGCTCGTTACATTACTGTTGAGTAGCCACCAAATTTGTTGGCTATGCATTCTGTCTCTGTTCTTGTTTTGGGTTTAAGTTCTATCTCTGGACAGGAATTCTGGATTTGCATTGGTGGTTCAATCCTCTAGCTCACCAGTTAGAATATTTGTTGATTCTATGGAAGATGGATGCTACTTAATAGAAAGATAGAAATAAATTATTTTAAAGTCACAAACCTGAAACTACCAAAGTAGGTCAATGGGACTCAAAAATACTGTAAGTGACAATAGCTAATCAGGAATTGCTGCAAGGAACTCCAAGGAGAAGTTATAATCAAGGGGAACCATTGATTGGTTTAAACTTTAGACCTTTTAAATTCAAACAAGTCTGTTAACGGCTGAATTATTTTAAATGTGTCAGTGTGGGGTTGGTATTTGTATTTGTTCAGTTGGGAAATTTCCTGTTAAACTTAAAACCAATGAGGAAGGAATATAGAACAATCACCTTTTAGTGTTTAAAAGGTTATACATTTGATTATTAATCGCCACCTGCGGAAAAGCCAAAGATTACCTCAAAGTGATTTGGTTACTGAAGTTCAGTAGGAGATTGTATTATTGTCAATACCACAGCCTTTATTCAAATAACTTGTGAAGTTTCTGAAATGTGTTCATCTTATCGAAGACTGTCACGTTCCCCATGCCTGGAAAAAGGGAAGTCCCTGTGCAATACTTATTGGTTTTCTGTTGACAATTTCTATTTTGAGTTAGATGCAAACTAAACTCACAGGTTTGTTCGGAAGCATCTAATTCATTTTCATGGACTTTGAAGACCTCATGTCTACTAATTTCTATTTCTTATGAAGAAAATTCTGGGTTGTGAAAGTAATATTATCAGAACATAAGTCAATATATGGTTATATCAATTATCTTGAAACATTATATATTTCAAAGATTAATAAAAGAAATGCAAGGTGTAACAGCGGTCAGCACTGACCATAAGTTGAAGTTATAATAAAATTATTAAAATATTCTTTCTGATACACCTTTGAAGGATGACAAAGAAGTTTGCAAGCATATTATGTTTATCCAAATGGTCATTTTTGGACTTATTTCCACTGGAGTATAATATGCATATAGCTAAACAGCTCATAATTTGATTCAGATATCAGACGTTAAATATCTGTTGGTGTTTAATCTTGGCACTAAATTACATTAAATATATTACGATCTTTAGTGGTGGCTAAATGTTTTGATACTTTTCCGTTTTCACCGTAGAACACGTCTTTTAAATGGGCTTGAAATTCAGTTACCGGTATGTCAGAATAATCGTTGTTTTATTTTTAATAAGGCTGGACAACTTATGGAAATTTATGCAAATACAATAGTTTATGGTAGATTAGATTTTGTTTGATATTGAGATAAACTTTGATATACGTGCATTATTTGCCTTCTCTTATTAGCTTTTCATTTTGCTGCAGTTTGGAGAAAATGGGAGCTCTTGTGTGGAGTAAAGTTGTCAAACAGCACCAAGGATGGCGCCTTATCACATCTGCTTGGTTGCATGCTGGGGTAGTTCATCTGCTTGCCAACATGCTGAGTCTCTTGTTCATAGGGATTCGCCTTGAGCAGGAGTTTGGCTTTGGTGAGTTTTATATGATATTTATATGCTTTGAGACAGCTGTTCTCTAGCAATCATGTTTCTCTAGAATCTTATCTAGATATTTAGTTGTAAAATTTTAAGTTAAATGTGATCGAAGCTGTCTATTGCACTGTTTCTGCTACCTAAACATCTATCAACCCTTTGTGCCCCTTGAATATCTATTGTACTGTTTCAACTCGTTAAACATCTATTGCACTCTTTCTGCTGCGTAAGCATCTATTGCACGGTTTCTACTCCTTAAACATCTTTTGCATTATGTATGCATTTTTATTAAAGAGCATAGTTATTAGAGAGGGACCAGATTTCCATATATTAAGGTTAGACTTTGCTAGCATGAATGATCAATGTGAAACCAATAAATCACTAAATTTGTTTTATGTAAATAAATAAGCAAATCTTATCTGTTCTCTTTTATCTGGAAATAGTCAGAACTTTTATCAAACAGGGAAGATGGCAAGTCCTTTACTGGAGAGCCTGAAGCCAGGCTTGTTTATGAATAGATAGTTTGTTTGTCCATGGGTGTTTATATTCTATAATGTCAGATTTCTAGTAGCACGTCTGGTTCATTTTGTTAGTAATTCATTTTTAATGCTTCTGCTTCCAAGCATATCTGCATGGGTTTGGTAAGAGTCAAAATTAGCAAAGTATTAAATTTAAAATGGTTCAATATGTGAACAACATACATTCTAACAAACATATGTACATACATGCACACATACACACGTACACAAACTCACAAACATGCACAAACTCACACATGCATACATACACACATAGTTGCAAAACTCGCCAATTGCAAAAACTCGCCAAGCCCAAAAAATACGGTACGGAAAAAACTCGGCAAAAACTCGGAAAAAACTCGGCAAAAAACTCGGCAACTTAAAAAATTGCTTAAACTTCATTATAAACGCATTTTTTTTGCAAAATTCAATGATAAGATGCATCCAATGAGTCAATAAAATGAGTACATAGAAGAAACAAGCTAAGTCTAGTTATATTTGATTGATTTGAAAGAAAATTAGATACAAAATCGCATCCTCATGTGGAATGCTCAATACACTAATACTGATAGTCTGAAACAAAATGAAAATAGCAAATTGTTTTTGTAAAATTGAAGGTAACTAGTGGAGAGTACATAGAAAATCAAATGAATTCAATGGGAGTTTGTGGGCAATGCCCCTAATGGGTTTGGGAATGCTCAATAGTCAATACACTGATACTGACAGTCTGAAACAAAATGAAAATAGCAAATTGTTTTTGTAAAATTGAAGGTAACTAGTTGAGAGTACCTAGAAAATCAAATGAATTCAATGGGAGTTTGTGAGCAGAGAAATGCCTAATGGGTTTGGAATGCTCAATACCCAAGATGTGATAGTCACGAAAACAAAATGAAAATAACTTAAATTGTTTTTATGCAAAATTGAAGGTAACTGGAAATTACCTAGAAAATCAAATGAATTCAATGGGAGTTTGTGAAATGCCCCAATGGGTTTGAGGCGGTAGCCCTTCTTGAGGTCAAGGCGATTGCCCCTTCTGTGAGAAGTCTGAGGCGGCCCACGTATCGAGGTCAAGGGAGACGCGCCCTTTATAGAGTTGGGGCAGCCGATAGAGATCAGGGCGGCCCTTTCACGAGTCACGAGGCGGCCCGAGGTCAAACGCGCCTTCGAGATGCAAGAGCTGGCCCATCGAGGTCGGGCAGCAGCACCCGAGTCCCGGAGGCGGCGTCAGCAGCTCCACAATGCGCTTAATGCGAGAGTGGTGGGCCCCGCCGCCAAGCCCAAATTAAGACCTCCAAAACCACACAAACCTTCATGGTGTACATCATTTTGCATTAACAATAAAACACAAATTAAGACCATCAAAGCCACACAAACCTTCATGGAACACATCATTTTAGTGTTTTTCTGAAGCAGAGCACGCAAATGAATGAAAAAAATAACTCAAAATGCCTTTTTAGCTGGCTACTTGGGCATCTTCCAGATCGCGCGAGTTTTTTTCAAAAACTCTCCGTACTTTTTGGAAAAACTCGCCAAAAGTACGGCGAGTTTTTTCGGCGTACAATTGCCTAGAAAACTCGCCATCCAAAAAAACTCACGAGTTTTTGTAAACTCGCCGAGTTTTTGGCGAGTCTTGCAACTATGCTGATACACACACTTTTCAGAGCAGCTTTTATGATATTTTAATGTTTAATTTATGATTCTAGTCCTTTACTTATGGAGCTATTAGCAACATTTAAAAGATGGTAGGTTTTGAACCATGATGGAAAAAATTCATGGCTCCATTTTACTCACGTGGTCTACTGCATGGTTACAATAAACATTTGGAGAACATTTTAACCAGCTTAAAACATCTCAAAAGGGATCTAAGATGAATGGTGCTATTCATAGTAACAAAATATGTTTTAAAGATTTATCAGATGTACAATAGCTTCAAATTGTAGGAAAAATATAAAAGTTTGTAGATGGTAAAAGAGAGCTTACAAAGATTAGAATTATACAGAAACATAGACACTAATTTTTCAATAACATAGAAGATAGACCATAGGATATTGCAAGAACTGAATAAGGATTTAATTTGATTTGTTTTTCAAATCATCCTTAGGTCTTGTGATTTTGATGTTTTGAACACTTATAAAACACAAAACTCTATGTTTAAGAAATATAAAGAGTCATAAACTAGGTGAATGGTACATCATTTTGTAGCTAGATAAGATTATATATAAAATAGCTTTTCCATTCTACAGTGTAATGTTCCCTTGTTAAAGTTATTTAAAAACATAAGAGTACAAGTTAGTACATATGATTTATTTTACCAACACATCATTTTATTTATGTAAATTTGCCTTTTAGACCGGTACACACCATGTATTATCAATAAAGCACATAATTACTTGTTAATGATTAGTTCATTTCAGATCGCACATTTTAAGACAAGTAAATGCATTATCATCTAGGGCATTAACTATCATGATCATGAAAGACTGTTTACTCCCAAGCGGAATAGACCTTCACCTCATTTCTCACCCTAACCTCGTGGGATAGTAGATTTACTATGCCAAGGGCGCGTGCACCATCTCGAGTTGGACACCCTCAAGGATTGGTTACCTGTCTTGGGCTCCGTCCAACATTGGGTGGATTTACCTGCCTTTCCCTTCCACACACTCCCTATCCTCATCAAGTGTTAGCAAAAGGGAATTTTGGCCCGAAGTCTATTCTCGCAGTAGTAAGTCATAACAGTATTCACTTATCTTATTGAATTCACAAACATCACAGATTAGAACATTCACTGATATTGATTCTAATAAGATATGAGTTAGGTACTATACTGTAACCCATTGTTGGAGGAACTAGAATTCGATTATATAGACCTCAATGTTATATCAGTTGGTTGAGGGTACTTACCTCTGATCGTCGTACTAACTGGACTTCTTCCAGACTTACTTTCCTGAGCCCGATCTTTGATGCGATGATGTATCTTCCTAAGATTTAGTTGTTCTTGTTTCTGTTGATCAATCTGCAAGAGTAAGTTTTATTTCCTTCTCTTTCTGCCAGGTACGATGTTATGCTTCTCCTTTATCTCAGCCACCAATTTTCTGTATTTCCAGATGAACAGATTTTAGAGAATATTTTAATTAAATGCGTCCCTTTCAGAATCTGCCAGTATATATTCTATTTTTATTCGATGCCCCTCTCCTTCTTTCTTAACCTCATCTTATATCTTCTCACTTTGGAGAAGAGATACTGTTCATTGGAGGGCTGTGTCTTTTGGCAAACTGTAACTTTTCTCAATCGCTGCCTTCCCAGCAGTGATATCCTTTCATGAGAATATCGCTGCCTATGATGCAGCTGTTTAAAATGTTTTTGAATATATTTTTACTAAGTTACCGATTCGCCATACCTAGCTCCTGGATACGATACGGTACGATTCGGGTACGACATTCGGGTACGGTACGGTACGGATTCGTTCAGGATTCGGTATTTGGCCTGCGGATACGTATCAGATTCGTCAGCTGACTGTGGATTCTTCCAGGATTCGGCATGAAGAATCCGGGCCGAATCTGAGCCGAATTTCGCGTCAAAAGCCCAGTTTTAAAAAAAACGTCTTTTTTTAATCATTTTTTATTGTTTGTTTGACCTTATGTTGACTTCTAAACATTAAAATATTCATTGCAACCCTAATTTCGACCTCCAAACACACTAAAAAGGTAAAAACAACTTCATTTTAACAATTTGTGAAAGAAAAACGAATTTTTTTGCCTCCATTGCTGAACTTGCTCTTTTGCTTGCACAAGCTCGAACAGAGTTGAAGGCTGATCGTTGGTGGTTCAAGGTTGATTGCTGTGCTATTCCTAAGCACTTGCAAGTGTTTTCCAAGATTCAAGAAGACTGTAGAGCAAGATTTGTTCAAAAAAGGTAGGTTTCTTTGAAATTTTTTGATTTTTTTTTTACATTTTTTTTAAGTTTCTGTTTAACAAATGAACTATTTAGTTTTGTTTTTATTGTATTACTATAACTTTTGTTGATTGTTCTCATTCTTTTAAGCTTTTTAGTTTCAAATTTCAATACCAAAATTATTTCAATCTATTGTGCCCTGGCCCTTAGGTATTACAATGGCATCTGCTTCTAATTCAGGCCAATCTCGTTTCAAAATAAGTGCAACCTCTCCCCTTTGGAAATATGTAGAAATGGTTCAACAATGTCCAGGTGGTGGAGTATTTATTTGGATTTGTGGTCATTGCAAAGTTCAATACACGAGCTCATACAGTCGAGTGAAAGCCCACTTGTGTAGTATCCTGATATTGGCATCAAACCTTGTCCGGGACCTCCAGAAGGTGATGGCAAAGGCCTTGCAGATGACATAGTGTTGAAATATATTGCTGAGCAAGAAAAAGCAGATCAAAAAGCTACTAGTCTTAAAAAAAACCATCCTTTGAAGAAAGGATCTCAATCCATGAAACCCCCTACACCACCTACTTATATTCCACCTACAGAAAGCCATCCATTTATGAACATCCCTCAAGAGCAAACCGTGCCCTCATCAAATAAAAGATCTAAGGGACCGTTGGAAGTTTCATTTCAGAATGAGGCAAGAGAGATTGCTGATCAAGACATAGCAAGATGTGTCTATGCCAATGGATTGGCATTCAACGTTGTTCGTTCACCATATTGGCAAAAAATGGTGAAATCTATTAATGAGGCTCCAAAGGGGTATAAGGGCCCAAGTTTTGAGAAGGTGCGTTGCACCTTATTGGAGAAAGAGGTGAAACATGTAGCAGACTCTTTGAAGCCCATAAGGGATTCATGGATTGAAACAGGGGTGACCATCGTTTCTGATGGATGGAAAGATGCAAAAAATCGCCCATTGATCAATGTTATTGCCGTGTCCCCTAAAGGGGCAATGTTTTTGAGAGCAGTGGATTGTGAGGGATAGGTGAAAGATGGTCCATTTATTGCTAACATCCTTTGCCAAGCCATTGAAGATGTGGGCCATCAAAATGTTGTGCAAGTTATAACCGACAATGCCAGAAATTGTAGGGCTGCTGGGTTATTGATTGAGGAGAAGTATCCACACATTTTTTGGACACCTTGTGCTGTCCACTCCCTCAATCTAATGCTACAAAAAATTGGATCCAAAATTGAGTGGATCAAACAGGTGTATGCTGAGGGCGAAGACATCCAGATGTTTGTCACCAACCACCATATGACACAAGGAATATTTAGACAATTCTCAAAATTGGAATTGTTGAAGGTAAGTTAATTGAAATTCTCAATATTCTTAAATTTTTAGTTTTCTTTTAATTTTAAATTTTGATTTTGTAAATTTAAATTACATTTTAATTTTAATTTTGATTTCCAAACAGGTTGCAGAGACCCGTTTTGCCTCCAACACAATTGTGTTGAGACGACTTATAAAGGTTCGTGAGGCACTTTGTGCCATGGTAATCAGCCCTAATTGGGCCATATGGAAGCAATCTAGCAGTGAAAGGGCAAATAGGATCAGGCAAAGGATACTAGATGATTGTTGGTGGGATCGTGTTGAGTACCTGGTCAGTTTCACTGAGCCTATACTGAGCATGATCCGTTACACAGACATGGATAGACCTTGTTTGGGAGAAGTATATGATGGTATCGACTCAATGATTGAGAAGATGAAAACCATCATCAATGCAAAAGAGGAAGATCCTGATGAAAAGTTCTTCAAAGAGCTACAGGAAATCATGGTTGATAGATGGAACAAAATGACCACTCCATTGCATCTTCTTGCTTTTGCCTTGAGTCCCAAATATTATAGTCCTGAGCTTCTTTCTGTTACATCAAGAGTTGCTCCATATAGGGATGTTGAAGTGGCTCAAGGTTACAAGGCAGCAATTCGGAAACTCTTCACTGATCGTGACCAACGTGATCGAGTGAGGGCTGAGTTCATGGCTTTTGCATGCTCCGGTAGTGTTGCTCAGAATCTTGATGCTCTTCGAGACAAGTATAGGGTAGATGGTCATAGTTGGTGGTATTTCCATGGGCAAGAATACATGCACATCCAACCAATTGCAATAAAAATCTTATCCCAAGTAAGTTTTATAGTTTGTAATTTTAATTTTAATTTATAATTTATATTAATTAATAATTTTGTTTAGTTAAATTTTGTATCTCTTAACTATTTAATTTGGTCTTGACTCTTAATAGGTTGCTAGTTCATCTTCATCAGAGAGGAATTGGAGCACATACTCCTTCATCCACTCAATAAAACGCAATAGGTTGCATTCAAAAAAGGCAGAGGACTTGGTGTATGTGCATTCAAACTTGCGCCTCTTTACACACAAGCAAACTTCCTACAAAGGAGACACAAGGAGGTGGGATATTGAGCCAGAGCAGCTTGACTTGGATGCTTCCACAAGTCACTTAGCTGCACTTGATATTGATGATGAGTATGAGCCTGAAGCAGCTACTGATCGTGAGAGTGGTAGTGTCGGTGCTACTGCTACTGCTAGTGGCAGTGCTTGTGTGAGTGCCACGAATGCTATTTCAGGTTCTACGCAAAAAATCTAATCTAATGCTATTTGTTTGGATAACGATGACCCATATATCCTCGCATTGATCACGATCAACAATGAAGGCGTGGTTGATTGTGAACGCTTTTGACATTTTATGCTTTGAACTTTTACTTATAATTTCCTTATAATATGATAATCGAAAATCACTAATATTTTAATATTTGACTTAGTGACTATGAAAGTGGTGATGTATTTTGCTATGTTATTAGACTATTACTGGCGGTGGTGTATTCTGAACTTAATTACTACCAGAAATATGTATATATTTCCATTTTTATATGTTTTTGCATTGCCGTACTCCAAGCCTATAATTCAACCAAATTTCAATAATTCCGTATCGGATTCATAGACTCACCTCGGGACCAAAACGAATTCCAGAACTTAGTATTTTTATTATTATTATTTATATATTTTTATATGTCATTCAATCTTTATATATATTTGTATTTACAATATTTTTATATTTAGATTCATAAGTATAATATTGCCTTTATAATTATGATGATAAGGAATTTGCTAATATATATTCATGAGTTTATATATTTTAATATTTGTAATATTATATTATAATGATTGTGAATATTAAATTACTAAATATGTGTATATATTTTTAATATGTATTTTTTTTTGTCATTTACTTTATTTTATTTATTTATTTGCATTTCAACACATAGTTAACTTTATATTTTGATGTTATATTTCGGGGACATGACAGTCCTCCCCGCCCAAGATTGCTTGTCCCCAAGCAATCACAATTAAAACATCATTTCACACTAGGAGTCACACTCCCTGACTCAAGAAGCATTTGGACTAGCTACAATAACATGGTCATAATTTTTAAACATAAGTAAACACAAGGATGAACTCCACATGAATTAGAAATTAAAGCGGACAACCAAGTAGCTCAACCAAGTGGCACATAGCTCAAGAAACAATCACTAGTTTTGACCAATAATATTGTAACATTCTATAAGGTAATTATAAGAGTACATTGGATACGTGTAATACATAGAACATACCCAAGAAGCATAAAACGTGAGCATACATATGAACATATGCAAGTCATATGAATACAAGATACACGAATACCAGTCACAGAGTATATACATGATCATACGTAAATCATAAAGTAAGCCACACTTAGGGTATGAATCATAGTCATATAATATGCTTAATAATGTACAACTAAAGCATGAAGCAATTACTCAAGGCATGGATCATACACTCGAATACAAAGGCAAGTACCACAGACATCTATTCACGCAGGTCTTGAATTGCATTTGAGTACACATGAGGCATAAATCAAACCATAGTAACGAGACGCGGACGCGGCTAAGACTCGGCGAGGGCGACTCGGCGCGGGACTCGGCGAATCCGGACGCGGACGCAGCGCAGATGCGGCAAAATGAATAAAAGTTGAAAAACCCTAGAAATTTAGAGATTTTTAAGGATTTAAAACTTGTTTCAAGGACCCTTTATTGAATACAACACAAATAAAAGCAAATTTGATCACATGCATAAGTATACAACGATTACATAAGTATAAGGTACACATTGTAGTTGCGTTGCTGAAGGAAATAACATACTTAGATATATAAAATTAGTCAAATGTATACAAAACTCATGGAATATGAAATCCATGACATCAAATGTTCCATACAAATATGAAATCTGAAATATGACATCAAATCAAAATGTTCTAGGACTCTATGCCCTATGGCATAGTGGAGTCAGCATCCTTCCTACGAAGGCGTCTAAAGGGCCTGGATGATGTTGCAGCCACACCATGTTCACGGGACTCTCCACACGCCACCAACAAGATCTATGCCTCCCTCGCGGCTCTAGCCTCCCGCCCATGTGGCTACAACCCTCAGCCCCTCTCCTCTCGGGTCCACCTAATCAAGTCCCTGGCCACTAAAGACTGCAGCTGTAGCCTCAGTGGTCCACTCAGACTGTGGATCAACCTCGTCTAGATTGATCGGGGTTTTGTCATGGTCAAAAAGCTTCCTGTATCTGAGCCGAAGATTGTAATGAACATATACCAAGTCGTTCATCCTCTCCACTGTCAATCTATTGCGCTTCTTGGAGTGTATGTGCTCAAACATACTCCAATTGCGCTCACAACCAGATGAACTGCATGGCTGGCTCAATATCCGAATGGCAATATTTTGCAGGTTCGGTGTATCAGAACCAAACATATTCCACCAGCTATCTGAGATGAGAAAAAGAAACAAAATCAATCTCATTTCAAGTTTCAAGTTCAAGTTCAACATTTAATAATACATTATAATATAAAGAGATGAAAATTATGCCCTTAAATATATTTTTACCTGGTAGTAATAAAGACCATTATCTTTGCACATTTATCGCAAAGAAGTTCTTGTGCCTTAGTGAGACATCTATCTCCCCGACCACCTCGTGGTAGTGGTAATAGCAAAATATCCGCCCACGTCGTAGGGTCGCACTAAGAATTTCTATCCTGACTGAGATCGCTGGGTGGAATTGAAGGCCGGATTTAGGTTGCATGGATGGGTCTAGTAAGAAGTTGGTTTTGCCATCTCCTATCAACAGCTGAGATATCCCAAATGGGACGATATACTTCTCCTCAACTCCACCATAGACCCATCTAATGGCCTCGACCTCCTAATCCATGTTCTCGAGTATATATGTAGCTCCATTATGGCTTCTCCCATCCGTGAACTCGTAGGAGAACTAGCAGCAGCTCAATAAACCTAGTAAAACATGTTTTACAAATAAGTGAATGAAAATAAACAAATAAAGCAAAGTGACAAAAATTAGAAATATAAGAAAGAATTAAATTTTTACCACAATCTCGGCCCATTCATTGCGTCCAAACCCTGTTTCCATCAAAAATGCAATCAGCCACAACAATCCCTGCAGTGCTTGTAGAAAGGATGAGGAAGACCACTCCTCACTAGTAAACATGCGCCTCAAAGCTGCCCTTGACCGAATCAAGGATTGCATCGTGATAAAATTTGTTGCAAACCTGGTGATGCCAGGACGAGACAACTCCCTCACCCCCGTGTATTGCCTCATAAGGTTAAGCACCCATGTGTGGTTGTATACAAATTTGCAAACGTTTTTTTTTTTTTCCACACATGTTTTGATCCATGGGAGCTTCCCAAGATCCTCCAACATGAGGTCAATGCAATGGGCGGCACATGGAGTCCAAAATATAGTAGGGTGCCTCTCCATCAATAACCTACCAGCAGCAACATAATTTGCTGCATTGTCTGTCACCACTTGCACTACATTTTCTTCCCCCACATCAGCTATCACCTCCTCTATAGCCTCACACAGATATGTGGCATTTTTTATTTGGGCAGAAGCATCAATGGACTTAATGAAGACGGTGTCACCTGAAAAAATAAGCAAAACCAATTATTCAATAAATTAAAAAACATAAATCAGCCATATTAAATTATGTGATTCACTAAATAAAATTCAAATTCCAATGCATTGAAGGAAGTACAATTACCTCCGGAGGAAACTAGGAAATTAAGCAACGTCCTATTTCTCCTATCAGTCCAACCATCAGTCATGATGGTGCAACCAATCATGCTCCACTGCTTGCGTTGCTCCTCTAATTGTGCTTTCACATCTGCCACCTTTTGAGTCAAAAGTGGGCCCTTTAATTCATCTTCGCTAGGGGCTTTGAACCCCGCCCCACATATGGTTATCGCATCAACCATGTTTTGCCAGAAAGGTGACCTATAACATGTCATAAATAAATTGATAAGTTACATAAGTATTGTAAAATTTGAATTCGATAATGAGATAATGAGATACATCTAGATTCTAAAATTTAAATATAAATTTTAAAACAATTAAACGAAAAAGAATTACCTGGCTACATGGAAGGGAATGGTGCAGTAGTACCAAAAGTCTGCAATTGCCTTTTTGGCTGCATCATGTGCGTCCTTGTTCCAACCCATGCTCTCAAGCGACGGTTGGGAACCAGGGGTAGTGCGTGGTACAAAATATGAGTCCACCCTAGATTTACGAACTCTAGGGCCAATGCTAACACTGCCACTACCACTAGCAATAGCAGCGCCACCAGCACTAGGAGTACGCATAGGCATTGCTGATGCAGAAACAGAAGCACTACCACAAGCACTAGCACTAGGACGGTATGGAGGCATGGAAGAAGCATCTCCAACAGCACCAAGTCCTTGTCCAACTCCAACACTCAGCAACTCCTGTTTCTGCTTCTTTTTCATTTCTTTTTACCTTTCAAAAGTTTCTAATTGCACCTGCACTTCACGAACAACCTCAATAGGTGCTACAGGGCAACCCACTGCATCATGGGCGGGTATGCGTGCAAGATGATATTTTAATCGATTTATGCCTCCATGATATATTGTTTTGCAGTAGAAACATTTGGCGTCTCCTTTTTTCATTCCGGGAAAGATTTCAGCATGTTTCCAAGCAGGGTCTTTTCTGACTGGGGTATGAGACATTGTGAAAATAATAATATGGTATGATTTGCAAATGAATGTGGCTGCACAAAATAGGGTTTCTAAAATTATTTAAGTTGCAAGTAGGGTTTGTAAAAAAAATATGCAAACTCAAAAGAATAGTGATTTTACAAATTACAATGAAATATTTGTTAAAAAAACACAAAAAAATCAATTAAAATCGAACTTACCTCTTAGATTTAGCTTGGAATGCAATAGAAACTCCTCCAAATCACTGGTAATGAGCTTTCAATCCACCTCCTTGCTGGTATGAAGCTCCCTAAATGATATATGCCCTTGGATTTGTCTTCAACAAGTTGCTGGTTGCTCTCTCTTCTCCTCCTATTTTTTTTCACAACTCTCTCTTCTCCTCCTATTTTGCCAAATGAATGAAATGAGTGCCCTTTTAGGGCGAAATAGAAGATATAAGTCAAAAAACAGAATAAAAAAATGTTATCTTTTAATGTGTTTTTGGCCTTTTTGGCCGCTGCTGCTGCGGCCGCGTCCCACAGTCGGGACTCGCCGCGTCTGGCGCGTCCGGCGCGTCTGGCGCGTCCAGACCTGGACGCGGCCGCGCGCGCGTCCGCACGCCTAGGACGCGGCCAGGGCCGCTCGGCGCGGGACTCGCCGTGTCCAGAGGACTCGCGGCGAGTCTCGGGGCTATGAATCAAACACATCATACGTGAGAAGAGTATTCATGAAGTAAATATGTTGAAAACATTTAAGACATAAGCAACAGAGAGGCGAAGCATATCATGAACTCATGAAACATATGCATGGAGTATTTGTAATATATTTGATGTAAGCAGTAACTTCACGGAGTCATGTAGTATTCATATAAGCATGAGAGTAGATGATGTTTCATAAGTCATAGATGTTAATGTTATAGCAGCTTCGGTTGATCCTTCCAGCATCGAGTAAAGTCATAAATAAATGTAGCCTATTGGCTATTTATTTATATATGAGAATAAATGAGCATGAGCGCATCTCCTTGTAAATAATGTACTTATTATTTTTGGGCCGACCTTTCTTTGTAAATTATATTCTTCTTGGGGCCGACATCATTTATGAGTTGTAACTGTCTTGTATCTTGGCCGAATTATTCAAATTGTAACTTATATTTGAGGCCGACCTTGTGAGGTCTATTATGGCCTTGTATTTATTAGAGACTACTTCTCTCATTGATATATGATCAAGCAAGCTCGAATTATTCCTTCATTCAAGTGCGAATTCCTCCTTCAAGAGCAGATTGCGAATCTCTTTAAGAGCAGATTGCGAATCACAAGGAAGAGCAGATTATCCCCTGTTATTGCATCTAGAGTTGATGCTGGATATTGGCCTTGTGATTGGCCTCATTGTAAAGATAATTGTTGCCATTATTATATATACAAGAGGATCTTTGTTGCTGGGTTTTTCTCCCTCAAGTGGAGGGTTTTCCCAGGGTATCTACTGTGTTATTGTCTGATTTGAATTAATTCTCTGTGCATTAAATCTGATCATTAGTTTTCAACAATAGAAATACACGCGAGACATTGTAATATACGTGGGTAGGAACATACAAGAATACACATGAGATATGTAGATCATAACACAAAGTGCATACCGGCATTCAAACATGAGGACACATGAAGCATGAAGTATTCGTTTTAGCACGCATGAACACCTGTATAGTCATACACTTATACAAGACAAGAATCATACACGTGCAAGCATTTGCATGGATCACATATGCTGAATACATGTCAGATATCGAGAAAATATTTCAACGGCATACAATAGGTACGCATATAATCACTCATATCATACATGGAGCCATAGTTGCAAGACTCGCCAAAAACTCGGCGAGTTTTTTTGGATGGCGAGTTTTCTAGGCAATTGTACGCCGAAAAAATTCGCCGTACTTTCTAGAAAAACTCGCCGTACTTTTGGCGAGTTTTTCCAAAAAGTACGGAGAGTTTTTGAAAAAAACTCGCGCGATCTGGAAGATGCCCAGGTAGCCAGCTAAAAAGGCATTTTGAGTTATTTTTTTCATTCATTTGCGTGCTCTGCTTCAGAAAAACACTAAAATGATGTGTTCCATGAAGGTTTGTGTGGCTTTGATGGTCTTAATTTGTGTTTTATTGTTAATGCAAAATGATGTACACCATGAAGGTTTGTGTGGTTTTAGAGGTCTTAATGGCTTATGGAGGGGCCCGCCTCGACCTCGCTACCAGACATGCATTGGAGCGACCTGTATGCCGCCGATCTCATGAGGGGTGCTGCCTCGACTCCTCGAGGGGGCTTCTGCCCCTGACTCCTCAGATAGCGCTGCCCCTGACCTCAGCCTCTGCATTCTCGTGAAGGGCCGCCTCTTGATCTTGACGGGGCTGCCCCTCGTGACTCTTGGAGGAAGGGCTGCTTGCCCCCTTGGATTCCTGGCCGGGCCCCTCGGTGACTCCCTGAAGGGGCACTGCCCCTTGACCCCACTAAGGGCGCTGTCCATCAAACCCATTGGGGGCATTTCCCACAAACTCCCATTGAATTCATTTGATTTTCTAGGTACTCTCCACTAGTTACCTTCAATTTTACAAAAACAATTTGCTATTTTCATTTTGTTTCAGACTATCAGTATCAGTGTATTGAGCATTCCCAAACCCATTAGGGGCATTGCCCACAAACTCCCATTGAATTCATTTGATTTTCTATGTACTCTCCACTAGTTACCTTCAATTTTACAAAAACAATTTGCTATTTTCATTTTGTTTCAGACTATCAGTATCAGTGTATTGAGCATTCCACATGAGGATGCGATTTTGTATCTAATTTTCTTTCAAATCAATCAAATATAACTAGACTTAGCTTGTTTCTTCTATGTACTCATTTTATTGACTCATTGGATGCATCTTATCATTGAATTTTGCAAAAAAAATGCGTTTATAATGAAGTTTAAGCAATTTTTTAAGTTGCCGAGTTTTTTGCCGAGTTTTTTCCGTACCGTATTTTTTGGGCTTGGCGAGTTTTTGCAATTGGCGAGTTTTGCAACTATGCATGGAGCAAATGGTCATACATGAAACAGTTACAAGGTAGGCACATAAAATATTTGTAAGCCACAATCACTTCAGAAATGAAGCTAGTAACATGTTGAAAGATACATAAGTCACGTTACAAAGCCTATTCAAGGTATTTAAGAAGGTACTCATATATCAAACATGGATTAATCACACACAAACTTTCATTAAACAATCATGTTGAAGGCACATCAAATATAATCACTCACAAGCTATGATACACTTAGGAATTTACAAGTAAGGCACGTTAATACACTCAAGGTGTGCAAATACACTCAGAGAGGTATACTTGTTCAATCAGAAATATACACTCAAAAATTTACACATGCAGTAAACATGCTAAAGCACATCAGGCATAATCAAGTATGTAAGACATTTGGCACACTCATAAGTCATAAGATCTGAATCATACCTTTGAACACATGTAGGCCATGAGAAATACATGGAGCATACACCAACTCGAATACATAAGGTATGAAGTATTTACACACATAGAGCGAGAAGCATTTAGTCATTACATAAGACATGAATATGTAGAGCATTCATGTACACTCAATTTTACTCCTATGCATGGAATAGAAGCATATCATGCCTTAAATACACAATATGAAGCATTCGTTTGAACATACACAAAATGATCATACATGTAGAGCATAGGTATAAGAATGTTCGTAGATACACTCCACAAATACATGTAAGGCATGGATTATGCAACACAAAGTATTTATTTAAGAACAGAGTGGTTGTGTGTATCAGTCATGAAGTGGACAAGTAAGATGCTAAGCATGTCCATATATACCATGAAACAAAACATCATAAGATCATGAAGTATATGCACGAGTACATGAAGTCACAAAGCATATGTATGAATACATGTAAGTCATAAAGTATACACTTGAATACCAGTCATAGCAAATGCAAGGTCATAGAATACACACTTGAATACATCATCATGAAGTACAGATTTGAATTCAAGGTCACAAGGTATACAAATGCGTCATTCAAATACATATACAAGTCATGGAGTGTACACTTGAATACAATTACAATTATAGAGTACACACTTGAATACAATTGTAAGGTCATAGAGTATGCACTCAAATACAGTCATAGAGTATACACTCAAATATGAATACAATCGAATGGAGTATACCGTCAGACAATGGGGAAGGGGATTCGGTGCATCCCATACTACACCGTTGTCCCATCCATGAACCCAAGGTCATTAAGTATACACATGAGTATGAAGCATACACGTGAATACACGTAATACACAAAGTATTCACATGAACATATATTACAACGAGTACATATAAGTCACAAGGTAAATCTTTGAATACACTTGAATACACATACATTTTCTCAAAGTACACACTGGAATACATGTAGGCACACAGGATGGCAGGAACATGCTCTGATACCACTTGTAATGTCCCCATGTTAAAGTTATTTAAAAACATAAGAGTACAAGTTAGGACATATGATTTATTTTACCAACACATCATTTTATTTATGTAAATTTGCCTTGTAGACCGGTACACACCATGTATTATCAATAAAGCACATAATTACTTGTTAATGATTAGTTCATTTCAGATCGCACATTTTAAGACAAGTAAATGCATTATCATCTAGGGCATTAACTATCATGATCATGAAAGCTTGTTTACTCCCAAGCGGAATAGACCTTCACCTCATTTCTCTCCCTAACCTCGCGGGATGGTAGATTTACTGTGCCAAGGGCGTGTGCACCATCTCGAGTTGGACACCCTCAAGGATTGGTTACCCGTCTTGGGCTCTGTCCAACATTGGGTGGATTTACCCGCCTTTCCCTTCCACACACTCCCTATCCTCATCGAGCGTTAGCGAAAGGGAATTTTGGCCCGAAGTCTATTCTCGCAGTAGTAAGTCATAACAGTATTCACTTGTCCTATTGAATTCACAAACATCACAGATTAGAACATTCAATGATATTGATTCTAATAAGATATGAGTTAGGTACTATACTGTAACCCATTGTTGGAGGAACTGGAATTCGATTATATAGACCTCAATGTTATATCAGTTCATTGAGGGTACTTACCTCTGATCGTTGTACTAACTGGACTTCTTCCAGACTTACTTTCCTGAGTCCGATCTTTGATGCGATGATGTATCTTCCTAAGATTTAGTTGTTCTTGTTTCTGTTGATCGATCTGCAAGAGTAAGTTTTATTTCCTTCTCTTTCTGCCAGGAACGATGTTATGCTTCTCCTTTATCTCAGCCACCGATTTTCTGTATTTCCAGATGAACAGATTTTAGAGAATATTTTAATTAAATGCGTCCCTTTCAGAATCTGCCAGTATATATTCTATTTTTATTCGATACCTCTCTCCTTCTTTCTTAACCTCATCTTATATCTTCTCACTTTGGAGAAGAGATACGGTTCATTGGAGGGCTGTGTCTTTTGGCAAACTGTAACTTTTCTCAATTGCTGCCTTCCCAGCAGTGATATCCTTTCATGAGAATATCGCTGCCTACGATGCAGCTGTTTAAAATGTTTTTGAATATATTTTTATTATTATTATTTATATATTTTTATATGTAATTCAATCTTTATATATATTTGTATTTACAATATTTTTATATTTAGATTCATAAGTATAATATTGCCTTTATAATTATGATGATAAGGAATTTGCTAATATATATTCATGAGTTTATATATTTTAATATTTGTAATATTATATTATAATGATTGTGAATATTAAATTACTAAATATGTTATATTTTTAATATGTATTTTTTTTTTGTCATTTACTTTATTTTATTTATTTATTTGCATTTCAACACTTAGTTAACTTTATATTTTGGCGTTATATTTCGGGGACATGACATACAGTATATACAAATAACATTTATGACTCCTACAAGGGGAAGATTTCCTAAAATGTTTCCGTTTGGGAAGTGTTTTCCTGGTGCTTCCTACCAAATGTTGGGGAAAACAAATGTTTCCCTTCAAAGCAAAACATTTTCTGGTCATTTAAAACATGTCATTTGGGCCTGGAGGCCCAACTATAGTCCACCAAGTGTTTCAAGAAAAAATCCCTACTTAAGTATATTAACAAAAAACATTCTCAAGTCAAAGGGTTTGTGGTCAAATAGTAGCTGTAGGACCACTTGGTTCTCATGTTAGAGACGAAGGTTCAGATCTCCCCAAGAATATCTTACTGCTGGTTGAAATGCTGGAGTGGTATCCCTGCTTCAGTGTAGACTGGTAGCGTATAGTAGGCCTGTAGGTGCTGGAGGAGTACAAGGAGAAAGGAGAGGTGTTCAAGACAGAGGAGTGTGGATCAAAGAAAGGAGATGGAGGAGAGAAGTGGATGACCTGTAGGAGGAGATAGGAGGTCAGTGTTCAAGCTGGAGCAGTGTAGGAGGGAGATGGTGGCAAAAAGAAGTAGGTTGAGTGGATGCCCTATAGGAGGTGACAGTAGTTAATGCATTCAAGCTGGAGTGAAGATAGGAGAATTGTAAGTCCAGCGGCCTACCCCATCAGGAGAGCATTAGATAGAGTGGTATCCCTGCATGATGTAAGGGGTGGGGGCTCCCACTATCAACCCTCACAACATAATTTAAGAAAAAGAAAAAACATTCCTTAGTAGACATTTAAATCAAAATTTGACTTGTTATTACAATCAACACTTTGGTCTACACAAAATATTTTAATTCAGACTGTATATATTCTTTAAGTCAGCCTTTAAAGTGCATTTAATGTTTTTTTGAAAATGCTCAATTTGTTTATGCTTTTAACTTTTTTAAGTTCTAACTTTAATATTTAAAATATGTCTCATGTATACTTTTGCACAAGGACTTACACACACGTGCAGGCACATAAACTATTTCTCTGTTTGCAAAATTTTGGGGTTTTGGAAACTTGTGGCTTACTTTTTAAGTTCTAACTTTAATATTTAAAATATGTCTCATGTATACTTTTGCACAAGGACTTACACACACGTGCAGGCACATAAACTATTTCTCTGTTTGCAAAATTTTGGGGTTTTGGAAACTTGTGGCTTACTTTCATTTCTTGGTTATCTCAGAGATAGCTTATGTACCAAAATTTGATCTTGATTAGGTTGTTGAATTGAATAAGATTAACATAAAATCTTGCTAATTGTTGTCCTCTTATGAATGTCGTCAAAGATCAAATTTTCTCTTTTGTTGTTTAGCACTTCCTTTCCATTCTCACATCACACTACTTATTTATTCCATCAATGCTAATCCCATCTGCTTCAGACAAGAAGACAGCACAGATGTGTGTTAGATGCTTTTATGCATGTATAAAAACTCGCATCATTAAAAGTACAAGGTTTTGACTTCGTATTACTGTTAAGTGGCATAAAAATGATGTTCATTGAATTGCAAATTTCAATAAAAAGAAACATACTTTGTATGGACATTTTCAGGCTGCAGAGTTTTTTTTGGTAGATGCATGTTTTGAAGAAAGAAGCCACTGGGCTTTGACTATGGTATTTTTAATTTTCAATGGATTATTATTGAGGCACGATGTGCTTTTTATTTGTGTACCATCTTGGCAAGTAATCACATTCTCCATCTGGTTTAGCTGCAATTTTTCTGATGTGTGTAACTGTATATATGGAATCATGGATTAGATTACTTCTATAAATTTACTTTTAGTGCAAGTGCTAGTTTGACTGCAATACAATTGCTTTAGTTAAAGCAGTGCCAGTTCTATTCTGTTTATGTGTTTTGTATTTAACTGATAACATGTGCTGTTGAATTTTCTGAATGGAAAACAATGAAATATTCAAATACAATCAGGTATCTAATATTATGAGGTTTTTGGTCTGCAGTGAGGATTGGAATAGTTTATCTTCTCTCTGCTTTTGGTGGTAGTGTTATGTCAGCCCTTTTCATCCAGAACGGTGTATCAGTTGGAGCATCTGGTGCTTTATTTGGATTGTTAGGAGCTATGCTTTCAGAGCTTATTACAAACTGGACAATCTATGCCAACAAGGCTAGTAGCAGTTTCCATTCACTCTTTTCTAACATAATTAGAGAGTAAAGTCTTAAAGTTAGTATTTCATTCTTGTACTTTGATATTGGTGGAATTTCTTTTACCTGATATTTAATGCTTATGATTTGTCTATGCAGTTTGCAGCACTTGTTACGCTAATTCTCATCATTGTTGTCAACCTAGCTTTTGGGTTACTACCTCATGTAGATAACTTTGCCCATCTTGGAGGGTTTTTGTCTGGATTTCTTCTTGGATTTGTGTTTCTGGTTCGGCCTCAGTTTGGATGGGTAAACCTCAGGGATGTTCCCCCTGGTTATGGTGTGAATTCAATTGCCAAATCTAAGCACAAGCCATACCAATATGTCTTGGGGCTGTTGGCTCTTATTCTACTTATTATTGGGTGAGTTTTTCTTCAACATCGTTTTGTTTCTGTTATATTATTGTACACATTGATGATCAAGGTCATGAATATTCTAATGTTTTGGTATCTCTCCAACCACAACCTGCATAAATACAAATATAAAAGATGATTTTGTAGGACAAGGTTTATGCATTGAAGTTAGAAAAGGGGGATTCTATGTATACATTAGTTGTTGTTCAGGTTCGGACAATCTTGGTTGAGATGGAAATGAGGAAGGGACCTCTGTTACTTGGTCTGCTTATTGGGATTTGTGGATGAGGCCATTCCAAATGCTCTATCTGCTGTAGTAGCCCAGTTATGTGTATTTGGCATTGATCCTTAGCTATCTTCTAGTGCGGAACAGCAAGCATTTTGGATAACTTAGCTGACTTTGCTTGAAAATTTTGATAAGTCTTGAGAAACAGTTAACTGGTAATTAAAGAGGATATAATCTTAGGTTAGGAACTTTGATGGGATTGTGGTTAATCGTTTTACATAAGAAAACATGGATTCATATTAAATCATGAAATAAGAGTTGCACCAATGGAGAGGCCCCTTTCAAGGGGTTTCAAGTGTTTTATGATATGCCCATATTTTTTGATCAAATCAAGGACAGATATTAGACAATATTTAGAAAACGATGCCTTTTTTATTTGATCAAGTTATGGATATATTTTAGACTAGCTACAAAAGAATGTCTAAAAGCCCAAGAAAAGAATTGACATTCCGAGTGTAGTACTTGGAAAGGTTAAGAGCAACTATTTGAGAGGAACAGTAGGGACTAGCCATAGCATGCACGGTGAAATATTGAAGGTGCAAAGAATAAGTCTCTGCTATGTTTCTTCTTTCTTAAGGGAAATGCACTTATACTGCAACAAGTAATTTTTGCAACACAATTCTAGAGAGGATTTGCCTATTATTTTGGAGATTTCGCCTCCTAAAAGCTCTAGCAAGTTAAAAGCAATCCTCCTGTAACTTGTTTATTGACATTGTGGAGCAATTTTTTGCCCTAATGCTTTATTAAAATAAATAAATAAAGACAAGTTAATTATTTACCCTTATTAGCTAGAATAGCCAGTTTTCTAAGCCATCTATAATGGCGAAAATTTACTTGTTCATATTTTGCCTAGGCCCTAAATAAATGAATTTTACAGAATCAACATTCATGATTCTATTCCAGCTTTAATGCATAGATCTCATAGTTTCTAGATATAAAAATAAAAAAAGTAATTCTAAAATCCCTGGCATGGACGCTTTAGGGTACCATATGAAAATGCATGGTAGCAAACTTTCTGAATTACTAATGCCCATTTGTTTCCGCTCCAAAGATGTTCTGGTTGTGATTCCTGATAAATCCTCATTTTGTAACAAATTTCCTGCAACATATTTTTGTAATAAAAAAATCGCTACTGTCATGTTAAATACTCCATTTATGTTTTCCCTAATTTCTGAACACCGTTGGTTTTCCCAATGCCTATGATCTGTTTCTTCCTAAAACTATTTTTTGCCTGTTTTCTAGGTGGTGAAGAGAATTTCTTATAGTACATCTAATAAGCCGGTTTGCATGCCTTTTATTCTGTGACCTACACTCTTTTAAAACTGTCATAGTTTATGGCAATTGGGTCATATGCCTGACAATTCCCTCTAATTTCTTGCAAATGAATTAATGAGCATTTTGGTCCACATGCCTCCTTTTGTAGGAATAGCGGTCTAAGACATTCGATATGTGATGCATACAATGATTTGTAGCCTTGTGCATTGGCCTGAGGCGTACAGTATTCTGTGATATGCACCATAGTACTTGATACATAATAGAAACTACACATTATTGACAGGGTGCATCAAAATGGTATGTTATAGGTTCATTTGACAAGCATTTCTCTTTTGCTTAGCCAAAAAGCCTTTTCTCTTAATCTTCAAAATATTTACACATTACAGCTGCCTAGATATCCGTCATTATGCATGCCTTCTAGAGAAGACTGCAGTAGGTAAGATAGCTATCAAGACAACATTATAGTCCACAAATTAGGTATCTGGCACTCTTCTCTTATGATCGCCCAGCTTGTTGCATACTGTTGGAATGTTTACTATCCCATAGAAGAGGTGGGGAGAATTAAGAGAGCTTGGTTGGTGAGTGGATTAAATTGGGTTATATGCCAAGGCTCATTCTGGGAGGTTTGTTTTGCAGGTATACTGTTGGCTTGGTAATGCTATTTCGTGGAGAGAACGCAAACAAACATTGCAGCTGGTGCCATTATCTAGATTGTGTGCCAACAAGCAGGTGGAATTGTAACGACAGAACTATTTCTTGCCAGGTACAGAGGCCATAAGTGTAGGCATTTTTATTTATTTTTATATCTAAATTCAAAAAGGTGAAGGAGAAAATCTTGAAATTTCTACTTTGACAGTCACTATTGTCAGTTTGATAAAATTTTGTAGCATCATGTTCTTTTGCTAATCAACCTTGCCTCTACTTTGTTGCAGGAAATGGATAGTGGAACTTCATTTACATTGACATGTGATGATGGCAAGACTAAAATATATCAACTCGCAAATGCTTCTGATGACAGAAAAAGACAGCTGTGTATTCAACAATGCTCTTAGTTTGTATTCTTAGTAGAAAGGATGGAGGACATGAGTTGGTGATGGTTTTCTGCCGACCAAATTCTTTACTGCTTGTAAATTAAATAAGTGATAATAACTCATTGCCGTATCGTATAGTTATACCTATTCTTTACTAGTAATTAGTGATTCAGACATTGATATTGGGTAGGTTTCCTTTTTGTAGAGCTGTAATATCCTATATGTTTCTTTCTTTTTCAATAAATTTAGCATACACAGGTCAGCTTATCTACTAATGAAGCATCTGGAGACACATTGGTTGGTACAAATTTATGATTGAACATAAACGCAAATTGATTGGGAAGAATTCAGTTCTAATAATGGTAAAAAAACGAGTTGGATATACAGTATTTGTTGGGTGTAATATAGGTGGGTGTCTTGTGCATTGGATTTTCAAGGACAATTTATATGGATGATACTGGTACCATTCTCTACTCTTATGATCAGCATATAGCCATACCACTTGTGTAAGAATTGCTATGATTGGCAGACGTGGCTACTATATTCCCCAACAGTCCCTAATCATGAAAGTGATGTTCACTTACTATGCCGAGTGGTCTACATGTATAAAATTGGATATTGTCTTCTATTTAAAATTGAATGGGATCCTTTCTACGGATCATAGCTTTGAATGATACCTGGTAATTAGAAATAACGTGCATGGCATCTCGGTTTGGTACTCTAGAAAAGCTATTGATCTAGGATTGGAAGCAAGTACTGACATCTTGCATTTTTGGCTATACAGATGTGCTCAACCATTGTAGCAATCCATTGACATGGAGTTCTAAATTGGCAAAAACTTTGATCTAGGATTGGAAGCAAGTACTGACATCTTGCATTTTTGGCTATACAGATGTGCTCAACCATTGTAGCAATCCATTGACATGGAGTTCTAAATTGGCAAAAACTCGGAACAAAGTAACAATGCTCTAATTACTAGCATACATATATTAAATATTAATATATATAAAATATGCCGAGAGATATCCTTCTATAGCGTTTTGCTGTTTTTTAGGACCAATTTCTGTACAAAACAAACAAAAGTAACCCCACTTCTTCATTTCAAAGTAAAATATTACTACAAATCTGTAATATGAAGCCAAATTCTCTAGAAAACCTGAAGGGCTGTTGATGTAATATCCACACGATTAAGGATTGGACAACTTGTGACATTTATAGATGCTAGAGCTAGGCTGGACAAATTTAGGTCAACAATCCTGCCAGAAAAACCAAGAATCATAAGAAATGAAACACAGAACTAAATATCTCCAACAAAATACATCCACTCCTAAAGAAACCGACTTACTTGCGGCAATTGACAAGACTTATATGTCGAAGCCTTGGAAGATCTAATGTAACAGATGTTAACAACCAACATAAGTCAAGTTGAAGTGCCTGCAAATAGATTAAGAAATAAAAAAAAAAAACTTGAAATTATAGAATTTAGTCTTCAACAATATGTCATCGAAACAAAAGAATTCACCTCAAGATAATAACACTGAGATAAAGCAGCCATAGATGTGGCATTAATTCCCTCACAATTATGGAGCTTCAGATCCATCGGCATTGGCATTCTCACAGCCTTAAGACATCAAGATTTCACTTCTTTAGCACAAAGACACTCTTCTCAATAATGATTTCACTAAATACGTAAGGAAAGACAAAAAAGATTAACCTCCAGTGATATTTTGGGGCAGTAAGATGCATCCAGAATCTGAAGATCTGTACAAACTGCTGCAATTTCTCTAAGTGTATAATCACTGACATAAGAGCAGTTGGAAATATCCAAAGACTTGAATAGCGGACATGACATAGCTGCAGCACAAATTATCGGATCTGAAAGCTTATGGCATGAAGCTACATCAAGTTCCTGCAGTACAGGACAATTCAAATTTGCAGATGCCACACCTGAGCGCTTAAGGGATAAAGTTTCTAGCTGAGGGCACCTGAACAACATTCAAAATATTCGCTCCTCTTGAGAGTTCTTAAAGTTTGTAGATAAAATGTCTGGTAAAGTAACACAACATACCTGACAAAGATTCGAATTGTACATCTCATAACCTGGAGATGTCGCAGTGATTCATTTCGGACATGTATCTCTTGAGAACCACCACTTCCTAAGGTGTCATCAATTGGCTCAGCACGGGACATCCACTAATAAACTGAAAAAAGCATCACCTAAATTTCCATGATATATTGTTAACACCTCAAGATTCCTGTACATTAAGAGTATAGTGTGAGAAAAATGGGAATGGAATGAGTCTTCAATTACACTTTGACAACATTAAAAATGACCAAATAAAATCCATAACGAACAGTCTTACCTAAGAGTTCGTAACGCCTCATGCACAGGAATATCCCACAGAGAACCTGGTAGCTGCAACTCAACAGCCCTCGGATACCTACGACACACTCGTGCAACTGATCAACAAAAAAGAAAAACATTGCCTTATATAAAAATCATAAAACAATGGATAAGCATGCAATCTGATTAGTTGCAGACAACTTAGAGAATGTTGAAACTTAATATGGTATGAGACTACCTTGGTCTGAGGTAATTCTACAATTTTCAAAGTTCAAAGACCTCCAGAAATTTTCATGAATGTTATACCCAAAAAAATAATAAAATCTAAGTCAAATCATCGAGACTGGACAACGATGAAGCTGCTTGTTGTTTTAGTTTTTTAGTTTTTAGTTTTTTTTCGGTATTCAACTACGGTTTGCAAGCTGTGTTGATAAGCATATCTTTGTTTTTTTAATCCTTATATGATCGTGTAAAGCAGATTTAAAGTTAGTATTATTTAAAAATAGTTCGTCAGTGAAGACAGCCAGTTGCACGCCAAATTCAAGCTGAAGAGTTTTTTCTTATATTGAATTTTGATTTTTGATGGATTGTAGACAATTGACAAAATCTCGGAACAAAGTAACAATGCTCTAATTACTAGCATACATATATTAAATATTAATATATATAAAATATGCCAAGAGTTATCCTTCTTGATGCGCCTATTTTTCCGTGAGAGGAATAGATAAGGGTCAATTTAAATAAATATTTTATTTATTTTAATATTAATAACTTAAATATTAAGCTAATACTTCTATTTAGTCTAGGAATACATATCGAAGCAATACAATTGAAATCATAAACACAGCAGAACTTGCATTTTCATTAAAAAAAACAAGGATAAATAAATACAACATAAAAAATGGCAGAAACATAAAGGACTCCAAACAAGTGGAAATAAATGTAGATAAGGATGAAAAACTATTAACTATGTAGCATATGATCAAACAGACATATTGATGTCAAAATGATGGACCTCAGCCTAATAACCAAACCATAAAAATAACTTGGATCTAGCAATATTGTGCTTCCTTTATTGACTGTGCATTTAAGCTTGTTCAAACAACTCATTTGCTTCTACCACCCATTCCTTCTAAGCAGGTGCTTTAAAGAGAACAAAATGAACCTATGAAGAGAACAAAATGAACTTGTCAAGAGATCAACCGGATAGTTTTCAAGTCAATTTAAATAAGAACATGTAATCATCACCAATAAAGGGAAAACATGTCCTGGATGTTTTCTCCAAATCGTTGGTAGAAGAAATAAATAGCGAGAAAAAATTTATGTTATGGCTATACCATAAAGCCTACATTTGCTTTATTAGTCAAATTTGTCATTTTAGCACTGTAAGTTGGTGTTATATGTATTTAAAGTTTTGTTTCACTTTTGGCTATAAAGACAAATACAATGAATAAAAAAAATGTAGTTTGGTATCACATCTTTAAAGTGTTGTATCACAAATTACCTTTACCCCCAACAATCTTTCGAGACGTCCATTAGAAATTTTTAAACAAAAATCTTTCGAGACGTCCATTAGAAATTTTTAAACAATCTTTCGAGTTCTGTTTTTTAGGACTTTGCCAGAAGCATTAATGAACAAGGACATGCAACCTAACTATTGGGATTTGGAGCATCTGATGTTGTAGAGGGAACATACTCAAAAGAAGACACAATCTCTGAATCATTCTGTGAAAGTTCAAAAAGATCCTTACATAATCAAGATGGAAAGCAAGGATTTGGATTCCAAGAGCACCAAAGTTGGGTTTCTAGGCCTGAGAAATCAATTGGGTAGAAGAGATTCCCAAGAGATCATTTTAGGTAAAACATAAGGGGACAAAAGCAGCAGGGGATTGCAATATTGGTCTAAAGCTGGGAAAAAGGACATACTTTGAAGATACAAATGGTAGAGGGGCAGTAGAAAGCAGTAACTAAAGCATCGGTATCCCCTATTTCCTCTATTCAGTCTAAGAAGTCTCGGGCCCTTGCTCAAGCTATTCAAATTGTGGAATGAAGTGAGAGTTAATATGACTAAATCCTCATGGTGTTTATCGAGGTGTCCAAATGCAATCTAGAGTATTTTGCAACACGCAAACTAAGGCTTTATCTAGATATTTTGTAGGATTCGTGGAATGTTATGAATCAAAATCTGTATATCTTAAATGAAATTTCGTTGGAAATATTATAGCAAATCAATTGGCTTGATTAGATTTAAGGGCTTCAGATTTGCGAGATGATGATGAAATCGCGGAGGATGGACATATATTCTGAGAAGTCATTAATGATTATTTTAGTTGTGATCAAGACTTTGTAAATTCAAAACTATGTTTTTGGTTCTTGCTATTGTGTCTGCTGTCAATATTTGTAAATGCCATGTAATCTTTTGTAAGAAAAGAAAATCAGAAATGGAAAAGCTAGAAAAATGATTCAGAATCAGTTATAAATGCTGGAGAAAATCTGTGAAGATGGTACATTTGCAATAGCAGGTCAGGTCAAGAATCCTGTTCAAGTCAAGGGGATTGGCACATACCTTAGGATTAATATGCTTGATAGAATTCCTGACAATGATTTCTTGAATCACTGGATCTTTGTTCTCTTTTACTACAACCAACGAAACCATTTACAAACACGATTGAACTATTTTAGAAGTAAATCCAATTTAAACATACAAAATTAAAATTTCTGTTTTTTTTTCCAAAACGTAAAAGTCTATCTTTTTCTTTCTTTTTTTTTTAGCTTTTTTTCTTGCATATCTCTTTGATTGGTAGTATTTAAAAAAAAAACCTTAAAAAAAAATCTTAAAGACTATCTTTAATATAGAAATAAAACAGTTTGTTGATCATTATTGCCGCCACTTGCACATCAAATTCAAATTCAAGCTGAAGAGTTTTTCCTTACATTGAATTTTGATTTTTGGTGGATGCCATTGTAATACGCCTCTGGTGTAATAAAGACACCTTTTTCCCATAGGATTGCCACATAAATATGTGAGTTTGTAAAAAGCATTTTGATAGACCCTAAAAGTATGTCCTCCATGAAACATTAGGGACAGCCCTATGTTTTTAACCTTGAATCTTGATAAGGTTAAGGTATACATTAAAAAAAAAAAAACATTGTGATATCAAATTCAAATTTTTGTAAAAAATCTATTCAAAATAAAATAAAGAAAAATTAAAATACTTTAAATGCAACACTATACCAAATTAAAAATCTACCTTTGCTATGTGATCAATTTGTTGTTTAGGAGTGTAAAAATGAGCAAAAGATATATTATTTCATTCCATGGTGACAATACACTTCAAAAACTCCTAGGATCTTTCATTCATATATATAAAGTATGCTATTCTGAAGTGTGGTGTCATTTATGGAATGGAATTAATAAAACTATATATGCTATTCTGAAGTGTGGTGTCATTTATGGAATGGAATTAATAAAACTAAGTTGTTTGGCATGTAAAAGATTCTAGGAAGAACTTAGTATTAATTGTGGGTTTTGAAGTGTGATTGTTACTATATAATGAAATAATGAAACTTTAAGTTGTTTGATTTGTAATATAATTTTTTTATAGTGTAATTTATTTTTAAAATAAAGAGAATTAAATTATGTTGTGGGCTTGATAGGAAAATATGTGCATCTTTGAAGTTGGAAAGAGTTTAAACAATTGATATATTGTGGTTATTTAAGTGGGGAGGGGGCTTCACATAAAACACATATTGGTTTACTTTTAATATATAAGTTGTGATTGTTTTATTTTAGCTTTATTACATAGTATAATTTAAAATAAGAGAATTATATCATATTGTGGTTTGATAATAATTTATTTTAAAAATGTGCAAAAAATGTGTTTGCTAGAGTTTGTTCAAGTTTTACTTCCATCTTTTCTCTTTGGTGCTCTTATGCTTACTCTTCCCTTTTTTTCTAATTTACCCTCAATTACTCTCCATTAATTATTGGCTTGCTAGATTGGTTGATGTTTTAGCCTCTAACACGTGTTTCTCCCTCAATGTCTATGGACCACAATCCATTGAGGACAAGATTCATTGTTGGCCCAAATCAAAGATATGTTGAGAATGGATGAAGAAGCTAAGTGGATTATTGTGGGAGATTTCAATGCTAGACTCAAATCCTTTGAAAAGTAGGGTAGATCTCATTCTCTTGTTGTAAGGAAGGGCTAACTACTCTCATTAGAGATTTTTCCCTATGGGATAGTTTAACTAGAAGGGTTGGTTCTCACCCAAACCAACGGAAGAACAGTAAGAGATCAAACCCTAGTCCAAATTGATAGATTATTGGCTTTTACTATGTGGTTTAACAACAAATTTATTTATAATTCTAAAGTTTTGTCAAAGTTGGCTTTAATCATTGGCTAGTCTCCTTGGCCATTGGTTTTTGACACTTTCTCCAAAATATTTCTTTTCAAATTGGAGAAAATGTGGCTTACAACCTAATTTTGATCAAGTGGTTTCTACTTTTTGGAAGAGTCAAATTGATTACTATGGGACAAAAATGGATGTCTTTAGTAAAAAGTTGAAAGCTCTCAAATTTTGACTCAAGGAATGGAATCCTTAGGATTTTAGAAACCTATTCTAAAAAGCTAGCTTGGGGAATAAAATGGCTAAGTTTTCATTTCTCTTCAAAAATGTCAATTTGTAGGCCCTCATAGATGAAGAAAGGAAATCTCTTCCCAACTTGATAGTTATAGGTGTGAGGAGGTTTTTTGGAAGGAGAAATAAAATGGTTCTAGGAAGACAATACGAATAAGTATTTTTATTTGGCTTGCAAAATAAGGAGATGAAGAAATTGTATTTCCAAAATCTAAATGGAAGAGGCTAAAATCACTAAGGATTCTCAAAATTTCAAGACCTCTTTGGTTTCCTTTTGGGAGAAAACACTTCTTGAAGGTAATGAGGACGTAGTTGACAAATAAGACCTTTTCCTTGGCTAGATCCTTTCTCTAATTAGTCAATTAGAGAATGAGATGCGCATGCATGATATCTCCAAAGAAATTTTTTGGGTTGCTCTCTTTGATATGATTGGGGGTGTGGCAAGCTCTAGGAAATTGTTCAAGAGTTGAGGGATTCTAGATCTATCTTGAAAATCATCAACTCTACTTTTATCACCCTTATTCCTAAGAAAAAAGCTCTAAAGATTGAGGATTTTAGGCCTATTACCTTGTTCAATACAATCTATAAAACCATCTCAAGTGATTGCTAATAGATTAAAACTATCCTACCTTCAATTATATTAGAGGATAGAGGGGGTTTGTGAAAGGGAAACAAGTTGCATATGATATTGTTACCATTTTTGAGTTGATTTTCTCTTTACAAACTAGTAAGAGAAAATGTATGCTCCTCAAATTGGATGTTTCTAAAGCTATGATAGAGTTAACTATTTTTTTTTTGGATTAGGTTTTGGAGAAGTTAAGGTTTAGCTTTGATTAGAGAGTCTAGGTTAAAGAGTGCTATTCATTAGCTAATTTATTTGCCTTAGTCCATGACTTTGCAAAAGGCTGCTTCTTCACTTATTGTGGTCTAGCGAAAAGTAACCCACTCTCTCCTTATCTTTTCATTATTATGGTGGAACATTGGTCAGGTATACTATTTCTTTGAAGGTGAGAGGTTCCCTAGAAGGCTTATAGGTTTCTTAAGAGGAAGGCCTTTACTTTTCAACAATTTGTGGATGGCCTCATGCTCTTTGTTGCACCTTCCATTGGAGAATACCGAGTTACCAAATATTTCCTCAAAAACTATGAACATGCTTTAGGTCAAAAGGTTAATAGAGATAAATCCAAAGTCTTTTATTTTAATATGAACAATCAAGAGCAATATTTCTTTATTTTTTGTTCATATATATATATTTTAGGCCTATGTTGAGTAGGGATGAAGATCCCTTTGGGTGGAATCAAGAAGGGATATAATTTGCTTCTTCCTTCAATTGGCTGTTCACCATTTTGTTAGGATAAAATTTAGCATTCTAAATATTGGTCCCAAGCTAACTTTTTCATTTGTCAAGCATATCACTTGGATTTTCACATGGGATCAACTTCAAAGGAGGAGATTTTTTGGATCAATGATGCCAGAGCATCTTGTAGCAATTGTTGTAAAGTTTTGGTATTTGTTCTCCAACCCTAGTTTTGAGTTGGTTTGTGTTGTTTTGTGCAAATAAGGTCATTTTGGACCATTTGGAGTCATGTTTAGGTATTTTCTAATCTTAGTGGGAATATTTGCAAATTATGTCGTTGAAAAAGATAATTTTATGCAATTTTAAGAGTTCTTTTTAGGTTTTCTCATGAAATCATATGAAAGGGGATGTAAAAAAATATTTTGGGGCTTCCTTCCCTCGTGGATGCCTGAGTAATGAATGAAGAAGAATGTGGAAATGATCTTTGTGTTGCAGATCTATTGTTTTGCATGATTTATTGCAAGTTTTTACTGTTTTATAGCAAGAAAACATGTTTGTATGACCTGGTACGGGTTTGAAACTTATATGGGTGGAAAGAAAATTTTATTTCAGGTGTTTTTCATTATTACCAGTCCTAAAGAAAAGATTGTTTGATTGGTCTAATAAGTCAATCTTCCTAGTAGTCCTATTTAGAAACTAGGTTTTCCAGTTTTGATAAAAAAATAATTTCTCTTGATTGGTATGGTGAAAAATGCTAAAAATTTCAGGAAATCTTTGTTTTTGCATCCTCTAATGGATTCCAAAATCTTAGCTTGATATCTTTTGGCCACAAGAAGTTATGGGTGACTGCTATAAGAAAAACCTTGTCAAAAGGGAATAAACCCTAGTTTCTTAAGGGTTTAACAAATTATATGTGTCATTTGATTTCATAAAGGAATGATGAGTTGTAAAACATCAAAATGCATTGTAAGAGAACTTGAACAGTCCAATATTTCATGTGTCATGTTGATTTTTCTTGTTGAATGCCATTAGGCTACAAGAGCAATGTGTTTAAGATGAAATATGATGCACCTAGTTATTGAATGTGATTAATCCTTGTATGAAATGTGTCAAGTGAGTCAAGATTAAGTCCTTCCTCTGCATCATTTTTGGTATCAGATCCCAAAGATATGAGAAAAGGAAAGTTTTGGAAGTTTGTGTATTGCGTTTGATAGGTTGAAGTGAAGAACCTGGATGCCAAAAGATTGGGTAGTGAGGAAAAGGAAAGAAAACCTAGGTGAGGTATCACAAGAAGAATTCAAGAAAAGAGAAGAGATAGCAAGATGCAACAACAAACTTAGAAGGAGAATATGAAAGTCAATAAGATAAGATCAGATGAAGAGTTTGATAAAGATATGACAAAGTTAAGAAAAGGCATGAAATGTAGTACAATAGTGGCTTGAGGAAGAATACCAAGAATCTGTTGGGTATTGGCCCATACATAAGAAAGTGAAATGGCCCATAAAGATGATTGTTCAGAAAAGGAGAAAGCAAAGGATGGTTACTTTGAAAAGAGAAGATGAAACAAAGAAAGAAGAGAAATTCATTGACATGGACATGAAGAAAGATCAAGAGTGTCTTCAAGCAAGTGTAGAAATCATGGAAGATAAATTTTATCAAGTAGACATAGATGCAAAGGTCCATTGACAAGAGGTACATTCAAGAAACTAGCAAGTTGGTGATGATCATGTTGATGTTTAGCAGCGTTGGGTTGCTTCTTCCAGACCCACACAATTGCATTTGGAGGCAATTCAAATGATAGCCTAACGACTATTTGAATTGTAAAGAAGGCTCAATTTTTAATGAAGGCTCAAATCTCTTATGGCACGATCTTATTGAAGACAATTCATATTTATATTTAATATTTGTTTTTTGAACGGTCACAAATTTATTAAGGAGTGCGATCCTCTATGTGGCCGACCTTCCTTTTGATAGACTTACCTCTTTGCTGTGGCCGACATGTTTATGAAAGGTCACATCTCCCATCTCCTTGTGTATATATATCCGATGAAGTTTCATTGTTGATCATCCATTCACTCATATTCATTACATGATATCAAGTGCAAAGGTTCATCAAAGTGCGAATTGTCTCAAGTACATATCGACATTTGTGTAGAAGGCATAAATCTTTGTTAGCAGATTGCTTCACTCAGTTTATGTGATTGCATCAGTTTATGGTGCCTTATCTGTGGCCTTCATATCGGCCTTCATTGTAAAGAAGAATTCATTGAGATTTAATATATAAGAGATATATTATTGCTGGGTTTTTCTCCCTCAGGAGGAGGGTTTTCCCAGGGTATTTGTTGTGTTATTGTGTCTGATTTTTGAATTAATTTTTTGTGCATTACATCTGATCATAAAAATAACATGGTATCAGAGCAGGTTCAAGGGAATTGATCAGATTTGTGTAAATAAAGAATTATCGGGAGATGCTCAGAATTCTTATTGGGCCATATTTTCCAATCTATCGCTACCTATTGGTGAGCGACTATCTCATGGTGCCACCTATACAAGAGGATTCCGCCTATAAAGTGAATCACAAGATTAATAAGAACGACGAATATGAATTATTACTTGCATGAGTTACTTTGAAGTTAGTGGAAATCTTGGTATACACAAAGGGAGTAACGGATGTTGCAAGAGCCGACATTGTTGGTGTGTCTCAATGCTGGAGCCGTGATTTTATCGAAACCTGTATATCAACATTGTTATCCTTCTACTTGAGTTGTGGAGCTTAATTTCATTATTCAAAGAAGCTAATAGTATTTAAGAATTTCACATAGGCATTCTTCGGATTGGTATATTTTATTCAGCCGTAAGTCTTCAAGAGTTGGGGGTCGATATTGATATTGTATTTAATGGGGTTGAAAAAAAAAAAGCACCACCGAATAATAGCAAGTCGCGCCTGAGTGAAGTGTTCAGGTGTTAGAAATTAGCCATTGTTCGAGCTCCTATGTGTGTACTCGTGAGCTTCTTCTGTGTGGCGGGAAGACTTGTCTTGGTTCGATGCTTCTCTATTGATGGCTGGAGTTCATGCGTCCATCTGTAGGATTTAATATTTCCTTGCTCGCGTTCTACTAGCAGCTGGTGTTTGCTGTGTTGAAGCAACAATTAAAGTCACATTTTGTTCTTGTCAGGATGTTGTTTTGTTTTCCAATCTATGCATGATTTCCTTGTGCGAAAGACTCACCTGGTGGTTGTATTGCAAAGTCAACTCATTTGGTTGATGTCTTTACTCTGTTTTCTAGTTGTGATCTGAAGCGTAGGCTCTTCTGTTTGTTTCTTTAGAATTGGCAGTGAGACTGTTTGAGAAACTCTCAGGAGCATAGGAACCTGAACCATAAGTGGTCAATTGCAATGAGAGCCAACCTGTGAAGAAGTGTTGGCTGTCACTGGATTAGTTGCTATTGTTCTTCGAAATAGTTTCACTACTATTGTCTCGTATTGAAACATTAAGGAAATGATGATGTTGTCATGACATATGCTGCCTGGGTGCTTTCTTCATATTAGAAAATGAAGAACATGTTTATCTGCCAAGCTCAGGCTTATTGAGAGAGTTCAATGATGGCGTGGTTTGACTTAATCTGGAGATCTATGTACGACCTTGCAGTCATGATGGATATCAATTTCCTTTACATCATTGCAGTCAAGAGCTCATCTGCTATCAGATCGAGCTGCTAATGATGTTGAATTCAATAACTACAACTAAATGATTTCATCAAGATAAGTACTTGTTTTGTTGTTGTTTATATTTTTTTATGTGAAAATCAGTCCACTGTAGTTGTGCAGATCTGATAAATTTTGGTTGATCATGTTTTTTCTATTGAATCATGATCCTAGTGGATGAGATCATTTGGTGTCATCTTCATCATGTGTTGCATCTATTTCATATTCTTATGGGTTGCAGTAGGAAATAGAGTGCATCGTAAATTTGAACGGTCAAAGACCATGTTCAAATTTAACCTTGCCAGGGGCCTGTGTTCAAGCCGTGAAGGGTGTGGACTAATCTGAGCGCAAGAGAAGTGTATCTTACTGTGTCCAGTATTTGCATCCATCATAATATTTAAAGAGATAAGTATTCTTTGTTTGTTGAGTTATATTATTTTGGATCATGTGTAATTAGTAAAGAGAGATCGTGGTTTCTCTTGAATTGTGTTCTCTGGCATAAGATCCTTTGAAGTTTCAAATTACTATTTTCAAGTCATTTTTCATGCTAGTTGTGATTTCTGAGTGTGACTCTGAAATAAAAAGAGAACTGCAATTTTGATGGTCATAAGTTGGTCACATCAATATCTTTCTCTAATGCATGAACTGTGATAGAGCCTTGAACTCTTGGAGAGAGTTGGTTCTACTTGCTAACTGCATAATGCATCCAAGAAATCTATAGTTGTGTAGATTGTTTTTTATTGTGTTGAGCTTAACACTCTCGAGAGGAGTAAAAGATGGAAGCAAGAGTTATATCAAAATTCAATAAAGATAAGTTTCTTTATCCCTTCATTCTGATTTTTTTGATATATTTCTCTTTAGGTTGATTTATTTATTCATGTTTTAATATTGTTCATAAATTCTTATGTGTTCATGCTATAACTTGTCATAGTAAACCTTTTATGATTCTAGCCTTGATATTTCTTTGGATAGTTATAAACTGTTTGTAATCTCTCTCTAAATCGCTTCCAAGATAAATCTAAAAGAAAGAAGGTGATGAGAGATTTCTTAGCGACAAAAAGCTTGAGGCATCTTGTGAGGAAGTCATGCCAACCAAAGAAATAATCAAGCGTGAAGTCACAACTTGCAGCCATGGGACTGAGTTGATGGCTAGAGGGAGTTCACTTCTAGAAGACCCCTTTGTAATCTCTAAGGTAGGGATCAAGAGGGAGTTTTGTGACTCACTGAGAACAAGTGAAGGTTGCAGCACTGCAAGACCGATGATAAAGCCCTTGGAAGACCTCTTTAGCTGCTGAGAAAAAAATTGCACAAGTCAATCTATCTAAATTTGTCATTGGCAATCTTGGACGAAGAGGTCAGAAGGTTGATACAAGTGCTTGAAGATTCAAAGGGAGCCTACTGAACTTGAAGAAGATGCTTAAGGAGGCTGCAGCTAGTTCAGATCTAGTGGATCCTACTATGTACAAACAATTGATTGGATCGTTAATGTATCTAGTCAACACTAGACCAGATATCTGCTATGTAGTGAGTGCACTTAGTCAGTTCATGTGTGAACCGAGGCAGGTACATCTTGTTGCAGCAAAACATATCCTGAGATACTTGTGTGGCATAGTTGGATATGGGTTGAGATATTCTTTAGATGTGGACTTGGAGCTGCATGGTTATACTAATTCTGATTCGGCAGGGAGTGTTACTGATCAGAAGAGCACCTCTGGATGTTGCTTCAGTTTGGGATTTGCTTTGATTTCCTGGTGCAGCAGGAAGCAATCATTTGTAGCATTGAGTATAGTAGAGGCAGAGTACATTGCAACTTGTGTGGCAGTTCAGGAAGTAGTGTGGCTTCATAAGCTCCTTGTAGGATTGGTTGGACAATCAACGGAGCCTACTATCATTCATTGTGATAACTAGAGCTGTGTGAAGCTTTCCGTCAATCCCGTGTTTCATGACAGAACCAAGCATGTTGAGATCAAATACCACTATATCAGAGATATGGTATTGAGGAAAGCTATACAATTGAGGTATATCAACACTGATGAGCAGACGACAGACATTCTCACCAAGCCTCTCTCTAGAATAAAGTTTGTATAATTTCGAGATAAGCTTGGTATGGTGGAGAATCTGGCCTTAACTGAGAAAGAGTCTCAGTATCAGTGATCCTCTGTAATGAGTTCTTCTCAATGAGAGAAGTTCGAGGTGAAATCCCTTGATAATGAGTTCTTCTCTATGAGAGAAGTTCAAGGTGTAATCCCTTGATTAATGAGTTCTTCTCTGTAAGAGAAGTTTGAGGTGTAATCCCTTGATTCCACCCTCTGGGAGAGCCATGGTGGATGTCATGTGTGTGACTCCATGATAGCATCATGTGAGAGAGTTCGTGATGACTTTTGTACTTGTGTTTCACCCTCTGAGAGAGCCATGGTGAAAGTCATGTTGAGGTGACAACATCACGCAAGTGATGAACACTTGTACATACCATACATGGTTGTAGCCATTATGGTTGATATCATGTTGAGGTGATATCTGATATTACGATGAGGTGATATTATTCTTTTCCACTTATGGTTGTAGCCATTGTGGTAGACCACGATGAGGTGATATGTCTTGTGCAGTTGGAAGTATCATCCCTAGCTGAGAGGGAGTGTTGATGTTTAGCAACGTCGGGCTGCTTCTTCCAGACCCACACGATTGCATTTGGAGGAAATTCAAATGATAGCCTAACGGATATTTGAATTGTAAAGAAGGCTCAATTTTTAATGAATGCTCAAATCTCTTATGGCGCAATCTTATTGAAGACAATTCATATTTATATTTAATATTTGTTTTTTGAAGGGTCACAAATTTATTAAGGAGTGTGATCCTCTATGTGGCCGACCTTCCTTTTGATAGAGACTTACCTCTTTGTTGTGGCTGACATGTTGTTTATGAAAGGTCACATCTCCCATCTCCTTGTGTATATATATCCGATGAAGTTTCATTGTTGATCATCCATTCACTCATATTCATTACATGATATCAAGTGCAAAGGTTCATCAAAGTGCGAATTGTCTCAAGTACAGGTCGACATTTGTGTAGAAGGCAAAAATATTTGTTAGCAAATTGCTTCACTCAGTTTCTATGATTGCATCAGTTTATGGTGCCTTATCTGTGGCCTTCATATCGACCTTCATTGTAAAGAAGAATTCATTGAGATTTAATATATAAGAGATATATTATTGCTGGGTTTTTCTCCCTTAGGAGGAGGGTTTTCCCAGGGTATCTGCTATGTTATTGTGTCTGATTTTTGAATGAATTTTCTGTGCATTACATCTGATCATAAAACTAATAGATCAGACAGTTGATAAAAAGATGGGTATAGCTAAGATCAAGGGACAATAAAGACAGCTAGCACAAGGAACTAGTGAAGAGGTAAATTGGCCTCATGGTTTTTATCTAATGCATGTTGATGATAATGTTTGTAAAGGTACAAAACAAGGAGAAAATGAAGAGAAGGAATAAATGGACAACAACAATGAGGTGTATGACAAAGTAATAGAATCTTGGAGCCTTCAAGCAGAGAAGTTGATAAGCAAGAGAAGAGGCAAGAAGAAAGAGAGAAAGAAAAGGGTGAAAACTAAGAAACATAGAGCAGATCAAGCCAAGCATGGAGAAGATCAAGAGGAGGTTAGAGGACAACTAAGACTACAACATAATTGTAGGAAGCAGAAAAATCAGTTGACCATGATTTGAGATGAAACTCAAATTTTCTTTCCCTTGGGAGTATGATGCAAGAGCATCCTGTAGCAATTGTTGTCAAGTTTTGGAATTTGTTCTCCAACCCTATTTTTGAGTTGATTTGTGTTGTTTTGTGCAAATAAGGTCATTTTGGACCATTTGGAGTCATGTTTAGGTATTTTCTAATCTTAGTGGTAGCAATTGTTGTCAAGTTTTGGAATTTGTTCTCCAACCCTAGTTTTGAGTTGATTTGTGTTGTTTTGTGCAAATAAGGTCATTTTGGACCATTTGGAGTCATGTTTAGGTATTTTCTAATCTTAGTGGGAATATTTGCCAATTATGTCGTTGAAAAAGATAATTTTATGCAAGTTTGGGACATTTTTTTTAGGTTTTCTTATGAAAGCATATGAAAGGGGATGTAAAAAACTATTTTAGGGCTTCCTTTCCTCATGAATTCCTGAGTAATGAATGAAGAAGAATGTGGAAATGATATTTGTGTTGTAGATCTATTATTTTGCATGATTTATTGTAGGTTTTTACTTGCTTTACAACAAGAAAACATATTTGTACGGCCTAATAAGGACTGGTACATGTCTGAAATTTATATGGGTGGAAAGATATTTTATTTCAGGTGTTTTTCACTCTTACTAGTCCTAAAGAAAAGATTGTTTGATTGGTCTAATAAGTCAATCTTCCTAGAAACCCTGTTTAGAAACTAGGGTTTCCAGTTTTGATAAAAAAAATCATTTCTCTTGATTGGTATGGTGAAAAATGCTAAAAATTTCATGAAATCTCTTTTTTTTATCCTCTAATGGATTCCAAAAATATTAGCTTGATATCTTTTGGCCATGAGAAGTTATGGGTGACTGTTATAAGAAACACCCTGTCAAAAGGGAATAAACCCTAGTTGCTTGAGGGTTTAGCAAATTATATGTGTCATTTGATTTCATAAAGGAATGATGAGTTGTTAAACATCAAAATGCATTGTAAAAGAACTTGAATAGTCCAAGATTTCATGTGTCATGTTGATTTTGCTTGTTGAATGCCATTAGGCTACAGGAGCAATGTGTCTAGGATGAACTAGGATGCACCTAGTTATTGAATGTGATTAATCCTTGTATGAAATGTATCAAGTGAGTCAATACTAAGTCCTTCATTTACATCAACCAATAGGTGCACTCTTTTTTAAAACTTTCTCATGGATTCCTTTTAAACAATTTGTATTAAGATTGAAGTTATCCATGAACATATTCTAAATATATTCCACAAAATAAGAGACAATAAGAGTTACTAGAGATTCCATTCTTTTCTCATGCGTACTTTTGCATTTATGCATATCTTTTTTATGCATGTTTTGCTTTGTGCATGCATGCTTGCTTTTATGTTAGTTATCTTATTTCCTGTTTGTAAGCCTTTTGCTTAGGTGCTTGTTTTAGAAGATAGCTAGCTTCTCTAAGTGTTTGGATTTTGCTAAATTTCCATTGTTGGAATATTAGACTTCTCTCTTTTTGATAATTCTTTTTAAACAAAAAATATTGTAGTTTGATATGAAAATATCTATTCCATAGCGTTTTTGAGACAAGGATGATAGAAAATGTGGGAACAAAATAAAAATAACAATAAAAATATACAAAATTTTAATTATATATTATAAGGCATTCACCATATTCATTATATAACCACATTACATAATATTATAGTTAAATCAAGAATTCACATGAGATTTGACACATAAATGAACAAAATTTTGTTCTTTTCATTGTCAATGTGCATTCTCTTCACCACTCACTAGATAAGATTATGTCTTGGTTTTCTTTATTCTTTTATAAACTTTAATTCTATTTTTTATAAAAAAAAAGCTAAAATGAAATCCTATCTAGATATTTTTTTCTTTTTCTAGTTAAGCTAAGTGAAAAACAAGAGACCAAGGTTTAAAACTAATTTTTTTTAGAGACTAGACCTATTAGATTACAAAATAGAATGTAGAACTAGAAAGTACAAAAGATAAATAATGTAGTTATAAAAATTGGAGCTCTATGCTTTGGGATGCAACTTTGATGTGAAAATGTCCATGTGATGTGATGTAGTCCAACTTATATGCATTGTAGTCTAGGCTATGCATTGTCTATAAAAAAATTGTAATTTTTTTTTGTGTGTGTGGACCTCTAGGCTTTCTACACATAGGGAGAAAGCACAAACACAACAACACTCTAGGATATATTAAATATACAAAAATTCTAAATAAATCTAAATGGATAAAAAATGAAATGACAAAGAGAATAGAAGAATATAACCAAACCTCCATACACTTGTAAGCTTTTGAAACCTATTAAATTTGAAAGAGAGGAAGGTTGGGGCTACTTAAAAGATTGTAAAGAATGGTCAAGCCCCTATTTTAGTCTTTCAAACTCTATGAGAAACCAATGATAAAGAGGTAATGGAATATGTCAATGCACCTAGCCTATGTGTGTCTAGAATCTTCTAGGTTTACAAGAAGAAATAATCTAGTGTCTATGATTGTCAAGTAGGAATGAAAATCCCAACAAGTGCTAAGAAAACACCAATGGATTCACAAATGCAATTAAAATAGAAATAAATATAAGGTTCAAACACTATCGCCTAACACCATGAATGCGAATAAAAAACTACAAGAATCACACAATGCTAGATGTCTTCAAAAATGTAAAGGATGACAAGGAAATCACATTGGACATGAGGGTGCTTAGTAAATTTTAATATGTTGATATATTGCTTGTAGTAAATCACATAAGAGCAAGAGAGATTGATAGATTGTTTGATAGACATTTTCAAGAGATTATAAGAAATTAATTGATATATTAAAAAAATAGGACTTGGAAGATAAGGAGACTATGGACTTGAATTGGATGTTAGGATTTGACCATGTTAATTACCAAGCTTAGTCATCAAGAGAAAAGTGACAAAAGGCTCACAAAATGAATGTTATAAAATTGACTATTAGTGGATTATAGTGCATCACATGGACATTTGTTTGTGTATAAGAGCGAATTTGCACCCTAGGCACAATTCCCCTTTTTGCCTCTTTACACTTTAGAAAACCTAAGTCAAAGGCTTACTTCACTTAAGCCCGCTAATGGAAGTCCACTTGGCGCCTGTTTTGTGTGTCGGTGGAGGCATTTTTGTTGTGGACACCTGCGTGGTGCACAAACATCCATGTGATGCGTAGACGTCTATGCGACGCGCTTACGTCCCTGGCAGATTCCTGTGGTTGAGCCAGCAGAGGTGTTACTCTTCCCATTGGCAGCGAAGTTGTAACGCCTCCTTCGACCGACCGACCAAAATATGGCCGTTTTCTTTCTCATTCCTTCATAATCAGTCTTTGAACTTGCATTTGGAGGTTGGAAGAAATCTTGAATAGACTTGGCTCTCATACTTTCACTCTCACAAGCTCACTTCCAAGCATTCAAAGCATTCGATAGCAACAATATCACACTCCATCATGTCGGTAGAGCAAGTTTGGGACCACACCATTGTAGCAGAGGCTTGAGTTCCTCTCATTTTCTGCCCCAAGCAACCTTGAGTGCTCTTGGTGGAGGTGGTAAGATTCCCTGTCCTCTCCTCTATCATTTGGTTGAGTAGCATAGTACTGTTTGTAGTGCTTGTGTTTTTGTCACTTCTTTATCTTTCTTCCTTTGGTTTTTTGTGGAGGTGGGAACACCTAAAAGGGGGTCTGACTGAGGTAGACCCCTATACAGCCACCCCCAACATTCTCTTTCTTGCTGTGTGTAGGTGGGCGCATTTTGAGGAGCTAGCTGGCAAATAGGGTCTTCTACGAGATTGTCTTCGTCACCTTAGCTTTGGTATATCTACTTTATCACCTTCATTTGTACTTCTTGTATTTCATAGTACTATTTTGTTCTCTTAGAAGTCATTAAGCTAGGTTGTTAGTTGTTTTGACGAGTTTGACCTTGTCTATGTTGTAATATGATCATACAGACTACAATGCGTTTCTGAGATGCCAATGCGTCGCACTGTTGTTTGAAGTCCGCGCTGACGTCCTCGGGCAGAGAGCTCCCTGAGGCACAGAGTTGGACCTAAAAAATGACTCGCCTAGCCCCACCTTGAAAACTCAGGATTGCAGAGTGATCGTAGGACCCAAAAATCCTCATCATTCTCATCCTCATACCCTAAACATACACGTAGCTGAGGTAAGTTAGGGAAGCCTCTCGTGTCTTGGCCCTTCGTGACCTGGGGTCTTGCACACAGTGGTCCCCCTCTCTTATATTTTTGGTGAACTCGATGTGAACCAACATCTGTTCATTCGTTGGTGTTAAAAATTCCTTAGATATTTCGTGGTTGTTGTGACCTTGCGTGTTGTGAAGGTTTATGACCATCACAACCTAATCCACAACTTCTGGGCATATCATGAGGAGAAGTGTACAACACCTCCCGATGGATAGGATGAAGGTCTCACTTGGTATCTCTACAAGTCTTTTCTCTGGTCCCACTGTTAGTTGGGCTGCATAGGAGCAGTTATCGAGGAATGAGATGGGGTTTGTTGATGAAACTAATCACGTTCCCACTCCTCCTGCGTCTCCCACACTATCATCGGTGGATGAGCATGAGGCTGTTCAAATTCCTGCTGAATATGTGTCTGCCCTCACTAAAGGGTTGGGCGACCTTGAAAACCATTTGGAAAGGAATCCGAAGATGGCTAGGGCCACTCAAGTTGTTAGTGAATTAAGACATATTATGGGAAAAGACCAAACAGGCATCGAACTTCTAAGTAGTCTCTTCGGTATCGCCGAAGCATGTAACTCTACCTCTATGCAAGGAGTCACCTTCGAAGAGCCTGAGAGACAATTAGGAGTATCAATGTCTCCTACTTATGTCTACATGGCCAATGTGGTCCCTTCCATTAGTATCCTGTCCATCCCTAATCAACTGGAAACTATCAAAGTGAATAAGGTCCCGTTGGGCTTTAGCTTTACCCCTTCTATCACCTCTGGTGGTGGAGGTTTTGGCAGAGTAGCTGGTGGAGGATTTGGTAGTGGCAGTGGATTCGATAGTAGAGATGGTGCTGGCGGAGGCGGTTTTGGTGGAGGTCATGGCGGTGGTTCCGACGGAGGCCCTACTAGTGGCGGTGGCTCCGGTAGTGGCTCTAGCAGAAGTCACACTGGTGGCAGTTCTAGAAGTGGACCTGGCGGTGGTTTTGGAGGAGGAGGTTCCTCTGGCCCTCTATCTTCTAATGATCTGGCCCTTTATCTTCTAATGACCCTATTTTGAATACTATACTTCAAAATATGGGTAAGATGCAGAGTTAGTTAGTGAGCCTCTCCCAGGCCTCGATCTAGCCCATTTTCCAGCCCTTCTTCCGACATAGCCCGTTGTCGGTTGCTATCTTAAACACTCCCTTCCCTTAGGGAATGGAGATTCCAAAGTTTGAGAAGTTCGGTGACAAGGGAGATCCACAGACACACATGTCTATGTTTAACGCCCTTTGCACCGACTTCTTCCATCATGATGCTTTGATGGCTAAACTATTTCCCTGATCTCTCAAGGATACAACACTCGAGTGGTACTATTCCTTGCCTAATAATTCTATTTTCTCGTTCGAATAGCTTGTTAATCAATTCCTTAGACAGTTCCAAGCAAACATCGGGCCAGAGATGACATTTTCAGATCTTGTCTAGTGTAAGCAAGGAGATAGTGAAAAGATTAATGATTTTATAGCACGTTACCAAGCACTTCTTCAACAAATCTCGTATCAGTTGCCTGATTCTGATGTGCAGAAGGTATTCATAAGAAAATTACAAAGGCCTTGGCAAGAGAAGTTTTCCCTTATGAAATATCCTTCTTTCATGCACTTGTGTGCAGCCTTATGAAAATACCAACAGATGGTTGCTCAATTTGGGGGTTCTTCCTCGTGCTCTCGTTCTAAAGGGAAATCTATTGTATCAATCTTCAGAAAAGACAAAGCCATTGCGAATGTAGTAGCCGCTGCTAATGACAACGACCTCAAACGCAACCAAAAATTCACAAAGTTATCAGAATCTTATACCTCTGTCTTACAGAAGTTGTTGAAGGATAAGATCATAACTTTTCCAGTTCCTAATCCCGTTAAGGAACCTTATCCTAACTAGTATGATGGGAGCACTTATTGTCAGTACCATCATGTTAATGGACATGATACCGAATGTTGTATGCGGCTGCATCATGAAATACAAGAATGCATCGAGGACGGTAGCATTCGTCTCAATGGGAATAAACAAAACACTAACAAATTAGCGGCGAAAGAAAACAGTGAATTGCAGATATACACAGACCTATTTTTTCGTCGCATTCTGCTAACATGATCATCGATCCCATTGATTTTTTTTCTTAGCCTAAGGCCTATGTAAACATGGTCACAGTGACTTCCACTATTTCACCTGCACCTGGTTCACCGGATGTCACATTTACAGCACAAGATCTACCCTTAAACAACAAGCCTTCACCTCTTTACATTCCCGCTAGTGTCAATGGCAACATTGTGACAGGAGTCTTGATAGACCCTGCGAGCCATGTGAATGTTGTTACCGAAGAAACTTTAGTTTTGAACTCGTTGCAAAAGAAAAAATATGAAGAAACAAGATCTACCATCTGTACCCACGATGGTATGAATCTCAAACCTTATGGATCAATCACTTTGTTCGTCCTAGTTAGACCTAGGACTGTTGACACGGTCTTCGACATCATCCAGGAGTTGGACCTATTCAGAGTGAAGTTAGGCATTCCTTGGTTAGATTCGATGAACAGGGTCGCCTCCGTCATTCATAAGTGTCTAAAATTCTCCCACAAGGGTGTCGTGCATGTGGTACATGACACCAAATACCAACCTTTGGTATCTCGTGTTGGGTATTCATTGGATCAATTTTGGAAAATCTCCGGTTGGTCCGCTTCTGCCAAGGATGAACCTACTTTACAAGAATTATGTGAAGTATAAAATTGGGGGTAAAGGGGAGTTGAATTTTACCCTTCCTATAGCGGAAAAACCGATCGCCTCTTCCTCCCGAGATGAGAAGAAGGAGCCCGCGCTTATGACCACCCCTTCTCTGAAAGAGAAAGGAAAGTTCATGCCAAATCCTTATCCTACCCGCAAGGGTAGAGAGAGGGTTATACTGTTTGCTCCCTCTTCCTTGAAGAAGGAGGAGAAGTCTGTAACGGCTCCCTCCTCTTCTCGTAAAGGTAAAGAAAAAATGACGTCTTCCCAGACTGCCCTATCCTCTCCCCTTTCTTGGGAAGAGTATCGGATGAGCAAGCCCGGTGGCTATCCCCTAAATTCGATGATTCCTCCTTGGCGTAGGCCCAAGATTAGGATCACAAACCTTCCTAATGAGTATCCAGGACCATGGTACTACTTATATGACAGAAAGAAAAGTTCTCGTAGAGAATTCAATCCGCGACCTCCTACTGCTCCTGCTCCTAAGGTAGTGAGTGAAAAGAGGCCTGCTGCCGAGGCTCTTGAGTCAACTCTTCCTGTCGCTCCTTAGCCTGTTCCCCCTGCTCTCGTACATGAATCTGTTCCTCCACCCGAAACAACCATAGTGGATGTTCCTATGGTTGAGAAGGAAACTCCCACCCCTTCGCAAGCTTCGACTCCAACTCCAAGAGCCATAGAAATCACCTTGCACATGAGCGTAAGCGCCGAAGAAAGGCTCTCTTAGCCGAGTAGGCCACTTCACAACAGAAGGAGGAAGAAACGACTGCCCCTACTTCAGGGCCCTCTGCAACGTCTTCTTCCTCCCTTCTTGTTGTGTCTCTTTTGCCTAATCCACTCCTGGCTTCTGTTGCGAGCACAAATGCGCCTAACCCTAAATGGGTACAAGTTTTTATCGCTCCTTCAACGGAGCCGCCTTTATTGATGACTGTTACGGATATTCATCCCTTCCCAAAACCTATGGATATGGTTAACACTTTGGTCATATCCACTACGGTTTTGTCCTCCTCCTCCTCTGCACCTCTAGCTTCATTTGCGGGGAGTTCATCTCCTCCCATGAAGAAGGAGGTAGAGGAAGGTCCTTCTCACAATGAAGGAAGTAGGAGGAACCCACCTTCTTCACAAGGTGGCCCTGTGATGACCTGTTTTGTCCTTGTGACAAAACCTATCCTGATATCTTTTGAGTTCGTCACCGCTCCCAAGTCATTTAGCGAGCTTAGCGGTGAGCCTCAGGCACAACCTACGCCATCCACTGAGAATAAGCATGATGCTCCCACAGGATGCATGTTTAATTCTATGGACGAAGTCTTGGCCTTGTCGGTGATATTCGCAAGATCGCTGACCTTGACTCCACAAGAGCTCGGCGGAGAGGACCTTGAGGGGCCCTCTTCCTTGGCCCTTATCACGAGAGGGCCGACTCCTCCTCCTCTTAACATTCTACCCTTGTAGGCTCGTCCTCCTTCCCCTTACGAGGATTTAGATTGGGAAGTGGATGACCTCTTGGCTGAGCAGTGTTAGGAGGAGACCCCTCTTCTTGATCTTGTGTGTGTGTGTGTGTGTGTGTGTTTTGTAATGTGTTCCCCTGTACTCGTGCTATGTGTGCCTGGATGACCCTCGTCACCCTTGTTGGTGCTTGGATACAGGCATGGTTTTTGTGTCGTGAACCTTCTTCTATTTGTACCATCATTCTTCCATGTTTGTGCTTGATTTTTGACAAATTGGGGATGATGCAAAGTGTTGGGGGAATTTAGGCTCCCCTTACATGTTGACCCAATTTTTTATTTTTACTTTATCTTCTTGTGCATCCTCACATGGCCTGATATAGTAGGGGTTGATGACGGTTCATTTATATACTATTATTATACATACTTATATATATTTATGAGTAGTTTTGACCCCAAAATATCAGGCTACCCCTGTGTTCTATGTTTGTGTTTTCTTTTCGCTTTCTTTATCTTTCTCTCTTCTTTGTTTGAGTTGTCCCTCCTATGTGTGACAATGCTCTCCTTTAACACTTCGACTTTCAAAAAATGAATTCGCCACCAACGAATCTTTTCTTGAAAGTATTTACAATACTTTTCCTTGGAAGCGCATTCTCAACTTAGAACCCTAACAAAATGTGTTTCCTTCATCACGGGTTCGTAAAGAAAGGACTTGAAGATCTTCCTTCGAAGTGGGAACTGTATTGACTTCCCCTCACATGGGAGCATGACCTTCCTTTTGAATTCCTTGATGAAGTGGACATCTTTTGAAAGGATTCCTTGATGATGGATCGCTCTGAGAAGAAAAATTTCTTTCGAATTGCGTGTCCCTTGAGTGGACCCCCCTTCTTCCTTACGACAGGTTCCCAAGGGACCCTTCTTTGAAAGTCTCTATTCTGAATGGATTCTTTTTGCGTCTAGCTTGGGGGCAGCCCAACTAGGCTCATTACATTCACCCTTTCGCATCTAGCTTGGGGGCAGCTTGACTAGACCTTACTTTTCAAATGACACGTCGCTTAAGTGGACCCCTCTCCTTTTGAAGGGTTCCCAAGTGATCCCTTTGAAATTTTTTTGGTTTGCATGACCAACCACTTTTTAGACATGTTCTATCTATGGGTAGACTTGTCACCACTTTCAGATGCGTCCTATCTATGGGTAGACGTATCGATGCTTTAGACATGATCTATCTGCGGGTAGACATGTCGCCGCTTTTAGATGCATCCTATATGCAATAGACATGTCACTGCTTTTAGATGGTCCTATCTACGGGTAGACGTATCGACACTTTAGACATGTTCTATCTGCGGGTAGACATGTCATCGCTTCCTGACCCTACAGAGTTTGCTTCCTTGGGGATTCCTCGATGTGAGAGATCTTGGAGATTGCCTCCTTGCAGGTCTGCTGACCTGCAAGACACTTTGTTGTTCCAACTTCATAGTTCTGAGCAGCTATGAAGTCCTTTGCATCTCCTGCACCCTCGGGTTCGCTAGACCGAGCACTGCTTCCTCGACGGTTCAGGTATAATTTTTTAACCCTACTCTCTTCTTGATCTACTTTATCGAGAACTCATCAGTACTTGTGCTCGCTAAAGTGGGGGAAAAATGTATAAGAGCAAATTTTCACCCTAGGTGCAATTCCCCTTTTTGCCTCTTTACACTTTAGAAAACATAAGTCAGAGGCTTAATTCACTTAAGCCCGCTGATGACAATCCACTTGGCACCTGTTTTGTGTGTCAGTGGAGGCGTTTCTATTGAGGATGCCTGCATGGTGTGCTTGCGTCCCTGGAAGATTCCTACGACTTAGCCAACAAAGGCATTACTCTTCCCATTGGCAGCGAAGTTGTAACACCTCCTTCGGCCGACCGACCCGAATATGGCCATTTTCTTTCTCATTCCTTCATAGTCAATCTTTGAGCTTGCATTTGGAGGTTGGAATAAATCTTGAACAGACTTGGCTCTCATACTCTCACTCTCACAAGCTCACTTCCAAGCATTCCAAGCATTTGATAGCAGTAATATCACACTCCATCACGTCGGTAGAGCAAGTTTGGGACCACACCATTGCAATAGAGGCTTGAGTTCCTCTCATTTTCTCCCCCAAGCAACCTTGAGTGCTCTTGGTGGAGGTGGTAAGCTTCCCTGTCCTCTCCTCTATCATTTGGTTGAGTAGCATAGTACTATTTGTAGTGCTTGTGTTTTTGTCACTTCTTTATCTTTTTTCCTTTGGCTGTCTGTGGAGGTGGGAACACCTAAATGGGGGTATGACTAAGGAAAACCTCTATACAGCCACTCCCAACATTCTCTTTCTTGCTGTGTGTAGGTGGACGCATTTTGAGGAGCTAGTTGGCGAATAGGGTCTTCTACGAGATTGTCTTTGTCACCTTAGCTTTGGTATATCTACTTTATCACCTTCATTCGTACTTCTCGTATTTCATAGTACTATTTTGTTCTCTTAGAAGTCGTTAAGCTAGGTTGTTAGTCATTTTGACGAGTCCGACCTTGTCTCTATTGTAATATGATCGTACGAACTACAATGTGTTTCTGAGATGCCAACGCGCTGCGCTGTCGTCCGAAGTCAGTGCTAACATCCTCGAGCAGAGAGCTCCCTGAGGTGCATAGTTAGATCTAAAAATTGAATCGCCTAGCCCCACCTTGAAAACTCGGGATTATAGAGTGATCGTAGGACCCAAAAATCCTCATCATTCTCATCCTCATACCCTAAACATACACTTAGTTGAGGTAAGTTAGGGTAGCCTCTCGCTTCTTGGCCCTCTGTGACTTGACGTCTTGCACGTGGTGGTCCCCCTCTCTTACAATTTGTTGTGTTGGTGTCTACACACAATATCTTCCGAAAGCTTGACACACTACAAAATAATAAGATAAATACAAAAGATACCGGTTTGCATAAAATATGAAGAAACAAAAAAACCTAAGGCACATATTGGCATCAAGGGTGGGAAAGGCTAAGGCACATGCTAAATAATATTAAAACATACTAATGGTTACAAAAACTAAAGCGATCCCAAAACATAATGTGAAAATTGTAAGGGTTGTAAATATTTTGGCATTACACGATGAAAGTGAATTTATTTTGAGGAATCCTTGCTTCCCCAAAATGTGGTGGAGATGGGGATGCCTTAGAAAAGATCCAAGGAAGTTGTGGAGTAAAAAATCACATACTTTGCAATTCTCACTCTATGTTTCACACCCATTTCAATGTATGTTCCCTTAGACATGTTTTAGAGCTCACTTAGCTCAATTCTAAGTCTAAAACATTTCATCAAGATCTCATACTTATCTAATATTAGTTATATACCACTTTCTTGCTTATTCCTAGCCTTTTGAAAGTCTACTTCCACTTGGACATTAGTGTGATTGTGGTACATCCATGCGTGTAAACTAATTAGACAACAACCATTTCTCTTGGGAGTTCTTTTGTTTTTGAAATGATTAAATCAACTCCACATTTATATTTTTGTCTCATTAAGACCTCTTCTTCTTAACAATTCTATTGGAAATTTTAAACACTCTCTTAATCATTTGAATTATTGCTAATTTCTCTCATTTCCTTAGTGTTGGGAACAAGATGCCATTTAATTGCAATCCTAAACATTATTTCATGTATCTCCCAAGTCCTTGGAAAGTGTTCCCCAACACTAGGATTAGAAAGAGATTAAATTTGAATGAAATAAACATGTTAATTGACATTTGTAATTAATTCTAAATGATACGAACATGTGGGGACGCCCATGAAGAGCTCCTACAAAATAGGAGCACATGTGGTACCCACATGGAAGGTGAAACTAACCTTGAGTTAAGTTAACTGTTTGGAGTAAAAGACAACACTTCAGTAATGCATGCAAAGATCCTAAAAGTTAGGGATTGATGTTTACATGCATGAAGTTTAGTTTAGTTTAGTTCAATTCGATTCAGTATCAATTCAGTTCAGTTATGGTTAAGTTATCTTCAGTTAGTTTCAGTTGAATGCTAGTTGACTTCAGTTAACTTGGAATGCATGAATAATGAATTGAGTTCCATGATAGATGATAGGTGACTACTTTCAGTTAATAGGGGATGATCATTCTTGTATGAATGGTGGAGAGATATGTTTCAGTTAATAGAGATTGACTTGGACCCACCTTGGGCGGCCAAGTTGGCTTCTTGGAGTTAACACTTTTGCATGATAAGATACTTTAGAAGGCTGAGTTAAGTGGGCCCATTCTTGGGTGCCAACTTTGAGGATAAGCTTAGAAGATATCTTCAGAATCAACATTGAGTTATGACTTCAGTTTGGGATGCCCAAATGGATGAAGGAGTTGATTTGACATAGTTCTTCATGGTAGAAATCTACTTGCAAGAGATAGGCGTAGTTTTTGTGAGATAAGCATTGAGCTTTGTAATTGTAACTCTTTGGAGTTTACAAGGTTGATTATTGTCTATTTATCTCAAGCAAGTTGAAGAGTTTGTATCAATTTTTATTGCAGGTTGTGAAGAAGATTTGTTGAAGGAAAAAGAAGCATCTCAAGCAAGGATTGCAATTATTGTAATCTTATTTTGAGATTAAATAATACATTGATTCTTGGTGGATTTTTTTTCCCGAAAGGGTTTCTCCACAGTATATGCTGTGTATCTTCTAATATCCTGTCTAATTCTTCTACAACCTTTTGTCTTCATTCTACAAATGATAAAATGAATTAATCAGATTAATCACCAAAAAATAATTCGTAACAAAGAATAAATATTTAGATCACCAATCATAAAGTTTTACAAAGTATTAAGCTACATAAACACCTCAATTTTCAACATTTGGTATCAGAGTTGAGGCTGGGTAGAGTTTGGGACGCCTTTCTCTTAAAAGTTTGAATTTTTTTTGGCTATAGTGGGAGCTTTTACTATTGTGTTATTGCTGATTTTGGAAAATAAGTTTGTTACAATGAGTTTTAATTCTCGTTTAGATATTGAAAGATTCAATGGATCTAATTATGAGATGTGGAAACTAAAAATGAAGGATCTCCTTGAAGAGAGAGATTAGTGGTTAGCTGTTAATAATGAGACAAAGTCACCTACAATGATGTCAGATGAGGATTGGGCTAAGCTTGATAAGAAGGCAAGAGGGAACATAAGATTATGTCTTGCTGATGCTGATCTCTTGAATGTTTCAGAAGAAACTACTACATATAAATTGTGGAAGAGAATAGGTGATATTTATCAAATGAAAAGTCTTATTAATAAGTTGTATCTGAAAAGACAGTTGTATTCTTTAAAGATAAAAGATGGTGATTCTATTGCAAATCATTTTAATGCTTTTAATTTGATTCTAAGCCAGTTAACATCTATATATGTAAAGCTAGAAGATGAAGATAAATACATATTGTTACTTTGTTCTTTACTAGAATCTTGGGAAAATCTAATTGTTTCTATCAGTGGTAGTGGTGTAGATCTAAAGATGGACAATATAATTCCTACTCTCCTATCAAAGGAGATGAGGAGGAAGTATAAAACAAAAATCCAAGATGCCTTGTTTGTAAAAGGTAGGCCTGAGAAAAAGGAATGTAAGGGAGACAAGGAACAAAAGGGTAAGTTAGAAGGACAGAGTAAGGTAAAGTGTTGGAACTATGGTAGACCGGGACATGTGAAGAAGGATTGTAAGAACAAGAAAAAGAGTTTTGATTCTTCTATAGAGGAATCCTCAGATGACGATAATCATGCTTTGATCATTTCATGTAAAAATGTTAGTGATGACTCTTTGCTTGATGCCATGTGTAGCTCGTACCACGGTTTAGTGGGAGTTGTTGGAAATGACGTGGATGCATCATTGGTAAGGTTATGTTTAGGTGATTGGGGATATGTTTTCTTGGTTTAGAGTGGTTACTATTATGTCATGGTTTACTCTTGATATGCATTTATAGTTTGGCATGGTACTTGTTCTCTTGAGACTAGGATGTATATATGTTATGGTGCATGTGATCTCCTAGGAGGAGATGGTTAGATCATGTTATCATGTTTATGTTCTTGATTCATGATTGGAGCTTTGACATTGATCTTGTGTAGTTCTCTTAAGTATTGGGTACATTAATCATTTTCTTGATTACTTCATGATAGTGCTATGTTTCATTTGGAGTTTGGCATGGATTGCTTGGTTACAGGTCCTCATGGATACTTGGAGAAATAGGTGAGGCTTGAGTTCTCTTATGGTAAGAGATATATGTTGGAATGGTTACTTGTAAGAAAATATATTTTCAATAGTAAAGACCAAGAAGCCTACACCTTGGCTGGACATGAGTTCAACACACTCAACAGTTTCACATGCCTCCAAAGGGGCAGTTTGGATACAGAGACTTGGGAAAGGTATTGGTTTTAATTGCAAGTTAAACTTGAGTGTGATAGTCAGAGTGCTATGTGTTTAGCCAAAAATCCTATGTATCATGCTTGTACTAAGCATGTTGATGTCCAGTATCACTTTGTGCGAGAAATGGTTGAGAGTGGGAAGGTATTAATTGAGAAAGTTGACACTTTAATTAATGCTACAAATTATCTTATGAAACTAGTTCCTACAGATAAGTTCTCTTGGTTTTAATCATTTTCTTGGAGCTTCATGATTATGTAGGTTGCATTTGAAGTTGGCATGGATTGATTAGTTGATGTGGGAAGGCCATTGGCCTTGAGTCATCTACTTGATTTATAATAATGATTTCTTGTTTAGAATAATTACAATGTATAATTGTTACCTATTTTTCACTACGAGCTCAAACAGGTAGAGCTGAATCAAATTCATCATTGATAGGTACATAAATTTTCATGTTTTTCTGATTAAAGTATTCATTGATCATCATAGAGATAAATTTACATCTGAATCACAGTTTTATTATGCAAGCATTTGAAATAGAAAATAGAAAATTTACATAGTAATTCCTTTTATTCATTCTGTAAAAACGTTGAATCTTGCACAAGCCGCGAGAGTAACTGAATTTGATTATGACAATCAAATGATGAATACACATTCAAGGAAAAACTACACTACTGAAAATAACATAAGTGTAAAGAAGAGGAGCAATTCATCATTTCCTATAATGATGAATCACTTTCGTTGGTGTCTTCAGTCGTCGCATCTCCAAGCTGCTGCAGCCTCATTTCCTCGCTCCATGAACCTGCAAAATTATAAAGGAATGGTGTTAGAGTTATACTCTAAGAAATGATGAATTACATTCTGCCTTATGCCTATGCTACCAACAGGAATGTAATTTGCGTTAAATCAAGCATTCACCAAATGAAGGCTGACAATCAAGAAAAATATAACTCAATGGAAGCTTTCAGCTTCTTTTATTTTGCTAACATGTTTGTTTCAATGTGTAGGAACAGGTTCATCATGTTCATGATTATTTTCATCAGATATGTGGAGTAAAACGGGCTCCCACAAGGGTAGAGCCCGACATATCATAAGGACATCTCTCATTCACATTATTATATGAGAAGTCATCAAGTATTACAGTCATCAAACGGGACTGCTGTAAAGCAATATTAAATAATGGAAGCAGTCTAATTCAACATGGTGAAACAAATTGAGCAGTTATCTTTTTCTCATTATAAACAAAGAAGCATGTTAAGAGAGAATTAATTGTATTTGTCATAGTTCAGTTTCAACTCTGTCTTTCATTCATGTTTACTTTTTAATGAGACATTGAGTGCCTTTATACTAAAGGGAAAAGAGCACTCAAAGCAATTCAATCATTTCTTGTAGTTCCAAATTACATGCACAGTCTATAGAAGACTTAACATCAAATGAAAGCAATATTCTCATATTTTACAATCAATGCAAATCATCATCAAGAATTCATCTGATCAAAAGAAATACATATATGACAAGTAAACAAATTTTTTTTCAGTAGAGAGCAGCAAAATATGGCTTAGACAAGTATCTACAAGCATTTTGGTTTCATTCACCAGATGATAACATCAGAAAGGTAGTCAAGGACGGCAGTCAAAGTCACTTTAAAGGACAAATTTGAATATCAAATGGTCACCAAGTTATGAGAAGACAGTATACAATCATAAATACCTTGGGACAACAACATTATCATAAGAAATGTTAGTTACATTAAGAAAAGTGAACAGTTGACTATTATCCAGTCAAAGTAAATGCAAGAGCTGATGAACTTTTAAGGATCAAGTGGCAGCAACTTATGAGTTAAGTGACAAATGCATTCCAGTATGAGGAATGATGAAAGTTACAAGTGCACACTATTAAACTACAGCTGAATCAAAGGTGCAACTTTGAGTCACATACAAGGAGGCATCAAAACCATCAATGGAGTAATAATTTAACATTTAGAAACATCAATACAATGATCATGATAGTCATGTAGAGAAAGTTCATTGATGGTCGAAGGAATAATCATCAGAAGATCTTGCATTTTTCAGTTAATAATACATTGCATAATGTAAGTCTGACAGGGATTAGAGTTATCTTACCAAAGAAAATGGAGTTTGTTATGCATCCAACATAAAGTACAGATTTGTTACAATACATTCATGGAGAATGAGCAACAACTTCTAAAGACTACTTTAGATGATATGTGAAGTAGTGATCTTTAAAAGACGGGATATACAAAAGCTTTCATCTTCTTCCCAAGAGTCATACATTGAAGCACCGTAACAATTGAAAGCACAACACTTACAGTCCTTGTTTCAACATTGCATTATGTAATGCCAAAACCATCAGAAGTTCAAATCAGTCACTACAAATATATGAGGTTGCAGCCATGTCAATATTCAAGGTTATGAATGTATGACAGTGAGTAGTGCATGATAGCAAGGTGCAAAGGTGAGCATCAAGAATATTTACAGGTATTCACCTTTTATGGAGGCAGAAAAAGAGGTGGTCATTTTCCTCTTTTTCATTATTCTCAAGAGGACATCAATGATCAGTACAAGGGAAAATTTCATTCAACCTATTGCAGATGCGTTTTTCATGGTTATCACAAATGTTTCATACATTTGCAAGGAATATTTTGTTCAATAGAAAGGACAAAGATGACAGTGTTTGAGTTTCAGATTCAAGGCAATGTTTAGTATGCAGATCCCTGAGAACAAGTAAAATGGATAATGTTCAATGGAGCAGCCAAGCCATTCACATAAGAAAAACACCCCAGTTTCAGCTTTACTATTGCTAATATTTCTATCTTTCTCCAAGAGTACTGACAAGGATCAAACACAGCGACAATGCCATTCACATAGTCAAGAAGTCAAAAGAGCACCACAGGAATTTCCAAATAGAAAAAGCAGCAATAATGTGAAGACCATTGGAGATATAAATCTATAATAGACACTAGTGCAAGCAAAGAATGAAAATGAATTGTAGGGTTTCAACAGGAAAACTCATTCATATTATAATTGTGCACAAATTTACCATTGGCTAGTGGATATGCAAATACCCAAAAGATTACTATGGCGGCTCAAGTAGAATTGCATCAACACAGAGATATAAAATTCATTAGAACATGGTGAGGCCGCGGCCTAAGTCTCAGCAAGTAAGCTTTCAGAAAAACAATGTCTAATGGCGGCTGTCAAATAAGCATAAACAGGAAAAAAGAGACAAATATATTAAAGGCACATGTGATATTTGATGAATTGACAATACAAAGGAGAAATTCTTGAAAACCAAAAGCACAATAAGTTCGCAGCCAAGCCCAAATACAGGAGAGTTTCCAGAATATACATCAAACTGGTTAAAGCCGTGGCCTGAGAATTCAATAAAATGCCTCGAAAATGAACAAGAGTGCTTAGATCTGTGCAAAAAAGACTTACCACACATTTTTTCGGAGAGTCTTCATGGAAAAACAACAGAGATAGCATGAAATTGTGGATTTTCAAGTCTCAAATCTCCAATACCAACAACCATGGTGGCGCTCTATATTTTCTAGAAGATACAAGTGTGAAATGAAGAATGGAGTGGAAATGATTAGGGTTTGAGTTTGCTCACCCTAAATCCGAGTAGTGATGGGCTTCTATTTTTTTTGACTTTGTTTCAAAATAAAATCATTGCATGATTTCGCCCATGGTATTGACTTTAAGTCAATAAACCTATTGATTAAAAGAGCCTGTGAGTTTTCCTTTTACATTATCATCTATTTTAGACCAATGGTGAATCCACTTGTTTTGCATGAAATTGACAAATTATAAATGTATTTAAATATTAATGGTAATAACCACAAATGATTACCTTGATATTTACTTATATTGCTCAAAAGGAAGAACTATCATAGATAAAATATTAAAATAATCATTTATGGCTATTTTAATATTTAAATCAAAATATCCTTTTTTTTAAAATCATGCAAAATAAACAAGAGAGATTGAAATAAAAATAGTAGGTGTGACTTAGAGTTCTATTTGTGACTTTGAGTCAAACCAAGATTAGTTTGGAAGATTAATAGTGCACGATACAGGGATGGACTTTCAGTTTGTTATGCATGGGTGAGTTGATTAAAGCAAGAAATATTTTTGCATGTTTTGGCCCACAGTCAGAGATTTCCAGTTGAGTTTGAGTTACAGACCAGTTGCATGCTTTATGACTGCGAGTTCGAGACCGAGTTCACTCATTTTTGCATGAGTTTGAACCTTATTTTTAGGGATTTTTGCTTCTGCTCGGATTTCACCTTAGAGTTATCACTTTCTCACTGAGATTGACTTTCAGTTTCATGTTCATGCACTTTGAAGTGCATTCTCATTGTATATATTGAAAAAGTTTATCTTTTTCAATTGGTTCTTGTTTTTCAGCCTTTGCACTTTGCAAAGTGAATCATCTTGTAACTCAGCTTTTATTTTACAGATTAATACAACGACAGGTTTACAGGTTCAAATTGTGTTATTGCAGAAGATTCCTTTAATTTTTAGTATTTTAGAATTTTCCTTCTAGATTTCAGGCATCGTTTTTGTGAGGAATTTGATCAAAGAATTACTGTGTTTTAGTTCTGAAACCTCTGATTTTTTTCTGTCTTTTTCACATATCTGTATGCAATTTAGTTTAAGTTCACTGGTTATGCACTGTGCTTGTAATTGATTAATCAATTTAGTCGTGAAAACCTCGTTTTCCCTCAATATTGCATTAGGTCAAAGCCTTTGTTTAAATTATTCAAGTGATTAAATTATCAAATCAGGTTGTGCAGATTGGAGTGTTGAGAAGTTTATTGTGAGTCATAGTTGCAAATCATTATCGATTAGGTGCATCACCTTCAATTTATAGTTTTGCATACATTTAGTAATAGTTCTTCTATCCTTTTTCCAACAAATCACTAGTTATTAGTCAAAGAATAAATAGGGAGCCGACCTAGAATCTAGAGGTTTACTTTGAATAGGGTACCCACAACCTGAAAGTAATCCAATGTTTCAACAGATTGTTGAATTTCAATATTCAAGCATTCGGGTGCAATCTGTTTGACAACAATAATGTTAAGTGGGAGAATGTTGGGAACAAGATGCCATTTAATTGCAATCCTAAACATTATTTCATGTATCTCCTAAGTCCTTGGAAAGTGTTCCCCAACACTAGGATTAGAAAGAGATTAAATTTGAATCAAGTAAACATGTTAATTGACATTTGTAATTAATTCTAAATGATAGGAACATGTGGGGATTCCCATGAAGAGCTCCTACAAAATAGGAGCACATGGGGCACCCACATGGAAGGTGGCACTCACCTTGAGTTAAGTTAACTATTTGGAGTAAAAGATAACACTTCAGTAATGCATGCAAAGATCCTAGAAGTTAGGGATTAATGTTTACATGCATGAAGTTTAGTTTAGTTTAGTTTAGTTTAGTTTAGTTTAGTTCAATTCAATTCAATTCAGTTCAGTTCAGTATCAGTTCAACTCAGTTCAATTCAGTTCAGTTCAATTTAGTTTAGTTTAATTTAATTATGGTTCAGATATCTTTAGTTAGTTTCGGTTGAATGCTAGTTTACTTCAGTTAACTTGGAATGCATGACTAATGACTTGAGTTGCATGACATATAATAGGTGACTACTTTCATTTAACAGGGGATGATCATTCTTGCATGAATGGTGGAGAGATATGTTTGAGTTAACATAGATTGACTTGGACCCACCTTGGGCACCCAATTTGGCTTCTTGGAGTTAACACTTTTGCATGATAAGATATTTCAGGAGGTTGAGTTAAGTGGGCCCATTCTTGGGTGCCAACTTTGAGGATAAGCTTAGAAGATATCTTCAGAATCAACATTGAGTTATGACTTCAGTTTGGGATTCTCAAATGGATGAAGGAGTTGATTTGACATAGTTCTTCACGGTAGAAATCTACTTGCAAGAGATAGGCATAGGTTTTGTGAGATAAGCATTGAGCTTTGTAATTGTAACTCTTTGGAGTTTACAAGGTTGATTATTGCCTATTTATCTCAAGCAAGTTGAAGAGAGCTTGTATCAGTTTTTATTGCATGTTGTGAAGAAGATTTGTTGAAGGCAAAAGAAGCATCTCAAGCAAGGATTGGAATTATTGTAATCTTATTTTGAGAGTAAATAATACATTGATTCTTGGTGGAGTTTTTTCCTAAAAGGGTTTCTCCACGGTATATGTTGTGTATCTTCTAATATCCTATCTAATTCTTCTACAACCTTCTGTCTTCATTCTACAAATGATAAAATGAATTAATCAGATTAATCACCCACAAAGAATTCGTAACAAAGAATACATATTTAGATCAGCAATCATAAATTTTTACAAAGTATTAAGCTACATAAACACCTCAATTTTCAACACTTGGAAAATTCCACAAAAAATCTCAAGAAAATTTACAAGCCTTTGTCTATGACCTTTTTCCATTCCTCCAAATCTATTTATTCTTTGCTTCTCCTTCCATATCTAAAGCTTTGCAACTTCCTCCTCATCCCAATGGAATCTTGGTAACTCCATTTTCTACAACTCCATATATAAACCATAACATACACTTGTAGAAAGAAAATATGAGATTTATTTGCTACACTTGTTGAGACACGTACTGCAACACACTTTGCACTCTAGGGAAAACAAACACCCCCAAAGTATTTAATTTACAATTGAGGTTAAAATACAACACCCTTGAGTTGACCAAGGTAGTCTTTCATGAAGAAGCCACTATTTTCCTTTATCCAAGCATACACTTTTACCACTAAAATCTCAACATTAGGTCAACAATTTTAGATTTTGAAACAATCATAAGGGTAATGATAAGGAAGCACAAATTTTCATAAAGCTTCATAAATTTTTTGACAAAGGAAACCACCAATGTTCTTTAGGTTGGTAGTGTACTTTTAGAGATTGGATTTACGTAGGTCTATGATAAGCTCCATGGTCTATAGTTTGTTGATCCCTCATTCTACTCTAGACACCTCTATAGTGCTTTATCAAAATTTCTTGTGTCATACTCAATATACACCAAACACCAATTCACTGATTCCATTTATTACCTTTTCTCTTTTCTTTACAAGTTACTATTCAATTCCAACTTTTATTATTATTATACATGCTCTAAATTATAACTAGTTTCTATTTTATTTGATCATTCAAAAAACTTGTTAGTTTGTTTAACTACATCATATACACTTAAGGTAAGAAAAAACATCTACAAACACAATGTAGGTGTTAAATCTACCTTTAATCTTGGTGAACTTAACCTTCCTACACTTCTTCCTAAAACTAGCTACTTGTTCTCTTCGATCCAAGCTAACCTAAGCCTTATTTTTCTCTATCCCCTCCTACAATATACCACCATTCTACCCTTCCTACATTCACAACCTTCCTAGGTTTCTATCCTTTTCCTTCCAAGCATATCCTACACTCTAGTTTTATTGTTCCCTTTTTCTTTGCATCACTTTCCCCATCCCCTTCACCTTCCCCTATCAAATCTTTCCTTCCTCCCTCTATTTTCCCCTCTCCCCCTTTCTAGTTTCGAATTTACAATATTGCTCTATTTGAATGTGATGTTCCACATAGTCATTTTTTTAGAAAATTGCTCTTCTTTAAATTTAGTAAATGATGCTATAAATCTTAGACTATGTGAAATATATATGTTTTTCCTTTCATGTAGACATCTAAATGTTTTGATTTTGTTTTTGTCTCTCGCTTCCCTCTTCTTTCAAAAATAATTATATTAAAATGGTTTCATGTTTTTTTTGTTTCCTTCTTCTAGTATTAAATGTGACCACACCATATACCATTCCCTTATTTTCCAAACACTTCTCCTTTATCCTTCATTTATATGGAATGGTTAGTAAGACACATAATCAAAGGTCCCAAAAATAAGTACATAGATGTTTATTAAAAAGATATACCTTCGTACTAAACCATTTCAAATATTGCACATACATTCCAACTCTCTTAATTCTTGTCACTCCCTCCCTTTTTTTTACAACAAGCTCCTACTCCTAGTACATCTACTTTCTATCAACTCCAAATAGTTTTTCAAGATCTTCTTAACCCCTTCCTTCTATGCTCTCCTATCCTTCCCCTACTATTGTCTTACATGAGGCTCCTCTTAATACAAAATTTTATGCTATGCGTTATACTTGCAATAGTAAGTGGAATAGAAAGAACCATTCCATGCCCACTTCTCTCCCATACACCACTTTAAATATTCCTCCTTGACCTTGCATCACTTATAAGAAACCCAAAGAATATAATATAGTGGAACAACTATAGTAAACATAGGCTAAAATCTCATTGTTGACCATATTCAAATTTATCTCACTTATAAATATGTACTTAAAAAAGTCTTTAGAATGCAATTGTCTAGTTTAATGATTGGACCATTAAATTATCATTGATTCTTGAGTCTACCCATAAGTATAGCCAAGAAATTTTCTTTCTTTCAATTGAACTACCTTCTTCCTCAACAATCCAAGAAAACAAGATTGATCATAGAAGATAATTAACTAACAATATATTTGGATTAAATATTTACAACATATTTATTGCACATGATTATTGTAGATACTACTATCCTACAAAAATCCAATGTTATCATTGAAGGCTTTGACAATATTGGTAGGGAACCTTAATGAACCATTTCTCTTCCCATTTCTATTAGCCGCATTATGGTTCACAAATTATTCCATGTATTGAATGGGAGATTATAGGTTGAAAGGAACATTCTTTTGACTCTTCATTAACCTTAATCTTATTCACAATGATGCATCTTAAATAATTTTTCTATGCTCTTAACCCATTGAATATGCTAGGATATATGATAATCATCTTATTTTAGTCATTTATTAGTCCTCGTGTATATTTGTTGTAAGCTAGGCCAACCTCATTGAGATTAGAGTGATACCATTTCTTGGAATTTAATACAAAAATCAACAAAATAGTAGAACATTTTGAGAGGTGACCTGCAATAATTAAAAAATTATATGTGAATTCAATATTAAAAGTTATTGTGGTTTAGGAGCTCGTCTTTATTCTTCTTTTTTATATGTGTAGCTATGTAGGGACACACCCCTTCATCCTAATTCATCTTAATGAATAAATTAAAGTATTAAGGATAAGCATGCCTAAGTGCTTATCCTTATTATATTTAGAAATATAGAATATTAGGATCCTAACATTCCTATACCATTCAAAAAATAATTGCCCTCAATACTTAGCAATTCTAAAATATTTTCTATGAATCATTCATCATTCCATATTTTACTATAGATAAAGATGTTGCCAAACAATACCAACATCAATTTTTAAAGAAATGGGTGGAACAATGAATTTATGAGGCTTTAAAAAGTTGATTGGGTATTAGTGACACTAAATGACATAAGTAAAATTTTATAATGGATCTTATGTTTTTTAAATGAAATCTTATTTATATCCTCTTCATTTAGTTGAGTTTGATGATTACTTAAATGCAAAACTAACTTAGTAAATACAACTACATTGTTCAATTCATCTACCAATTCATTAATAATAGAAATATAAAACCTATCTTTATGAGTGGTATTATTGAGCTTCTTGTAATATGGATACATTCTCCATGGCTCATCCTTCTTGTTAAAAATAATTAGTGGGTATAGATAGGCACTTTTGTTGGATTGAAAAATTCTTCTTGGTATTAATTCAATAGTACAATCATGGTATTTGAATAAGGGTAGAACCTTGGGTTCTTAAAACACATGTTGATGGTGTTTAATGATCTTTTGAACCTTTTTTTGATCTTGAGTTTTCACATTGTGTTCTTCTACAAATGTAGTTGTGCCCTTACACTATATGAATCTTTCTTAGGTAATTTCTCCATCTTATGGGATTTAATTATTTAACTTAGTGGTAATTGTATCCATATAAGATGTAATTTTTCTCACGTGTTCTAAAATACATGAATAAGTCTTGAAAATTGAAAGACAATATACCTAATTATTTAAGCCATTGCACAACCAACATTACTTTTGTTCCTCCAATCAAGATAGGAAACATTTTTGAATCTAGTTGATAATTTACTATAGAGTTTTATATGGAATTTTCCACCACAAGAGAGTTATTTCTCATTAGCTATCATGACTTAGAAATTAGATATTTGAATACAAAAATTATTTTAGCTGATTAGCCAATCTTCTATTGAAAAAGTTGTGCGCTACCTATATCAACCAACACTATCACCTTTCACTTTTTGATATAATGAATTACTTCGAGCGTTTATGATTTACTTTTTCCATTCAATACATGCACGTGCATGTAATTATTTCTTCTTCCTTACAATTCTCATGCTCAAGTTTCACATTTGGTTCTTTTATAGCTACATATATCTCTTCTTCAACCACATTCTTAATAATCATTAGTATTTTTCAATATTAGCACACTTATGACCCCTAGACCATTTGTGATCATAATTAAATAATATACCTTTTTCACTTTTATATTCATCTTGTTGAGGAGATAGCTTACTAATTTGTCTTAGGTTAAAGAAGTTGTCCCCATTTCTAAATATGATTAATCATAATTTCATCTTTCAATCCTATGATTTGACCTTGTGTGAAAATTTTGGTGGTGTCGCATTTCTCAATATGCAATGCTTGCTGCATAGCTTTCATAACTATACAAAGTTCTAATAAATAAACATCATGCTTAATTTGGTCATGAAGTCCATTGATGTAGAGTTGTAATCTTTAAAAAGGTGTTGCCCCATGAACTTGAATTGTGAATCTCATATACTCAACATTATATTCAACTATACACCTTAATTGTTTTTAATTTTTATTTGTAATATAGCTTCCATTCCATAATTTATTATAAAGGGTTGTTAAATCATTACTAGACATTTTCCTACAAAGTATTTTCCTTTTCTTATTGCTCATCCTCCATTAGTATCAACAATAAGGTTTTGATTCAAAATGTGGTGAGGTTATGTCAACCATTGTATTGTCTATTATATTATGAAGTTTAAATTATTGTTTCATGAGATTTATCCATGAAGTTACATTTGTACCATAAAATTTTTAGATGTCTATTCTAGGTAGGTTCAAATTTCTCCTTGAAATGACTGTTCTATCCCTTGATTTTATGTGTTAGGGTTATACCTACCCAAGTGCTTTTTTGGGGCTTAAATTTAGATAATAGTTCTTTTAAAACCTCTATAAACCCTTATCTAAAGATTATTTAAATGTCTAAATTAATATCCTTAATGAAGTGTACTACTATTTCACATCCTTGAGAAAATTTTCCCCTCAATTTTTGGTGGTAGACAATAGATTCCTTGGATCTAGTATTCGTAGAAAAGTCCTTTAGTCCTAAAGATGGCATGAATTTTGATGTGTTTATATTTTAAACTCTAGCTCTATTATTAAGGTAGGAAATTATCTCGTGCGAGTTGTAACTACAATTTTTTTATGTAGGCTATAATTGCATTTGATGTTTGTCTTTTGACCAAACTTTGATCACTAAATTAGGGCTTTTTTTTTTCTCAAATAAAAGTCATAAATAAGTAACCCTACCTAAATTTTGAAGATTTTTTCAACATGTAATTTTTTTAAAAAATTAAAAATTGTGGCTTATAGAGTATATTAATAAAATATTTTGATCTAACTTTGATCACTAAATTATAAAATGTATTTTATTTGTAATTATAAATTACAAAGAACCATCTTTGCCCAATTTTTCATAAACTTAATTTTTTTTTTAAAAGTATTTGAAAACTTCCAAAATTTGTGGCTCATTGAGCTAATCAAGAAAAAAAAAGAAAATTATAATAACTTATGAAAAATTATTACAAAAACTAAACTTTTACCTAAAACTTCCTTTTTTTGGGCAAAAAGGATAAAATTATATTAAATAAATGTTAAACCAATTTACAACAAAAAGGGTTTCCATATAACCAAAGCCACCATTAAGGCTAGAATCAAGAAAATTCAAGGGGGTTTACCCACAATCCACCAACCTAGGAGAATCCAAAAAAATAAGATGTCAACAAATCTTTCCTTTCCCAAGCCCACAAAAGGATAAGATTAAGTTTGATCATCCTAAATAAGCTTAAGGAGATCCCCAATTTGTAGCATTCCAACTACTGTCACCATTAGAGGCCCACTTAACCAAGCAATCAACCATAATATTGAATTTCTAAAGAGTATGAGAAAAAGAAATGGAATAAAAATTAGGGTAAATTCAAAGAATCTCCTCAACCAAAGCAGCCATGCACCAAGAAGAATCACTCACCACATATTTGTTCAAAAGGAACATAAGGATCATGGAATCCATTTCATAAATTATGTTCCTCCAACCCAACTCATAGGTTTTTTTAAGCATAATAAGAAGCGCTCTAGCCTCTATTTGATTGATAGTGTAAATATCCATGTGAGGTGAAAAAGAAGACAATAGAAGCATTACTATCTCGCCCAATTCCTCCAACCCCCACAGGTCCTAGATTACCTCTTGATGAGCCATTAGTGTTAGTTTTCAAATAACCAAGAGGGGTACATAACCACTTACTAGTCCTATTCACATTCTTAGAAGCTTTAACCCTATGATATACGTTCATGCAACTGATCAAGTCACACTTTCTATTTTTGGAAAGTCTTCTTTAAAGAGGATTTGTCGATTTGGATGCCTTATGGAAATTTGTCATGTTTTTTATTATGAATTATAGATTATTGTAATAGTGGATTTTTCTGAGATAATAAAATATTACGAGTACTTTGCCCATGATTTTTTCTTGGTATATTACCATATTTTCCACCTAAATTTGTGTGTTCTTCATCTATTACTTTTCATTGCTTATTTTTGTGTTGTTAATTTTCTAAAAAAATAGTAGTAGAGCTTATGGTTTTGTACAAAAAATATCTTTGATTCTATCTTTGTGAGAAGTAAGAATGACAAGGAACATGGTTACTAGATTTGAGGTTCAAAAATTTGATAGTTCCAATTTTTCTTTGTAGAAACTAAAGGTTCAAGCCTTATTGGTGAAAACTGGATGTGCCTTGGCTCTCATAGGGACAACATCAAAACCTATAGCCATGACTTAGGCAGGTTGGGATGAAAAGGATAACATGGCTAGAACAACAATCCAATTATCTTTGGAAAATTTAGATATATTCCATGTTGTAGAGGAGAAAATGTCATGACTTGTGGAATAAGATCAAAAAGCTATATGAGACCAAGTCATTCACAAATAAAATTATATTATGTAATTAATTGTTTAACTTGAGGATGCATGATAGTTCATCATTCATAGATCATTTGAATGATTTCAATACACTAGTAAGCAAGTTGGATTTAGTGGAGGTAAAAATTGAAGAAGAGGATAATGAAGCAATATTATTGTGCTCCTTACATGAAACTTGGGATCAACTGCTTCTAGTGCTTAGTAACATAGCATTGAGTGGGAAAATTGTCTTTAAAGATGTGATGATAAAAATATTTTTTGAAGATTCAAGATGAAAGACATCTCAAGGGCCTTCTTCCAATAAAATCCTAATTATAAGGGGTAGAACTTAGGAAAAAGGAAATACAAAGCATGAACAAACTAGGTCCAAATCCAAGGGACAAAAAAGAGCCAAATGTTGGAACTGTGGTAAAATATGGCATGTCAAAAAAAGTTCAGAATGCCAAAAATAAATAAATAAAATCCTATTTTGTAGGCATTTGAGGCAAACATAGCAGATTTTGCAGCACCATTGGAAGACAAAGGTATTTTTTTCTAATCTAAGAGGTTCATTTTGTCATGTTTGGATTCTTGATTCTAGAGCCTCTTTTCATGCGATTCCTTGTAGGGACTGGTTTTCTTCCTACCAGTCATGCGTAGGAGGTATGGTTTACATGAGAAATGATAACCCATGTGAAGCTATTGGTGGATAGGCCAAAATCAAGATGTTTGATGGGGTGGTAAGAATTATTTAACATGTCAAACCTATACCAAGATTGATGAAAAAATATGTTGTCACTTGGAGTTTTTGATGAACAAGTTTACCAATTCAATGGAGAAAATAGTTATCTCAAGGTGAGAAAGGGAGTGTTGTTGGTGCTAAAGGTAGAAAAGGTTGGTAATCTCTACATGCTAGTTGGGGAAAATAGCAATGGAGAGGCTAAAATGGTGTCTAATGTAGAAATGGAATTAGTAATAACTTGGCATCAATGGCTAGGCCGTATGAGTGAGTGTGGTCTCAAGGTACTACTAGATAGAAACCTTCTCTAATGTGCCAAATCTAGATATTTGATTTTTTTGAGCATTGTTTGTTTGGAAAATAGAATAAACAGAGTTTTTCTAGAAGTAATACTAGAAGCAAATAAGGTCTACAATTAATTCTTTTAGATACTTGGGAAGCACCTATTACATTTGTTGGGGGTTCATCATATTTTGTTTCATTTATAGATGAGTATTCTTGTAAGGTGTGGATTTATCTTCTCAAGAAGTCTAGAGTACTTTCTTATTTTAAGAAATGTATAGCTCTCATAGAGAACCGAAAGGGTAAGACAATAAAAATCCTAATAATAGATAATGGAGGGGAATTTTTTCAGGAGAGTTTAATCAATTTTATAGTGATCATGGCATTGCAAGTCAATTTTTGGTTTCTATAACACCACAAAAAATGGTGTTGTTGAATGCATGAACTGTACAATCATGGAGCAAGCTAGATTCATGTTAAGAACTACTAGACTGGAGTAGAAATTTTGGGTTGAGGCTATTTGTATAGTATTTTTCTTGATTAATAGATCACCCACTACACCTCTAGATCATAAAATTCTTGAAGAAGTATGGATAGGTAAGCCTATTGATAATTATTTTATTTGTGTTTTTTAGTTTTTTATTCTTATGCTCATATTTGTAAAAAGAATAAAAATAAATTGGTAGTATTGTACTCATCAGCAATTGGTAATCTTATGCTCACCATGGTGTGCACCAGACTAGACATTACGCAAGCAGTGGGTGTAGTTAGTCATTACATGGTGAATCCATGTTTTGAGCATTGTATAGCTTTGGAGTGGATTCTCATTTATTTATAGGGCACTTTTGATGCTGCTATCTATTTTGATGAGAGTATTCTTCATGTTAATGGATATGTGGATGCAAATCTTAGAGGAGACAAAGATAAGAGAAAATCCATTACAAGTTATATTTTCTCCTTAGTTGGAGATACAATTAGTTGGGTATCAAAGCTATAGAAATTGGTGGCTTTGTATACCATTGAAGTTGAATATATGACAACTACATAGGATAGTAAGGAGACAGTTTGGCTTCATAGAATTTTGGGTAAATTGTAGGTAAAGCAGGATAACATGGTGTTGCATTGTGATATGTTAAAGTGCTTTGTCGAAACAAAAAATATTGATATACAATATCACTTTGTACATGAAGTTGTGGAAGGATGAAAAATATCTTTAGCCAATATACACACTAATACAAACCTAGCAGATATTTTGATGAAGCCCATTGGTATGAAGAAGTTCATTTAGTGTAAAATTTATTTAGGCTTGCACATTACTTGATGATATGCAACATTGGCATTGGTCTTTCAATATGAGGAGTTGTTCTCAAGACATATAATTGACTTCAAACTTGGGAGAATATTGGTATCTGAAGTTAATTTTATTTATCCAACATTGATTAAACAATTGATGAATGTTGGTAAATGTGATTATTTTTGGCCTATTTTTGACCATATGCCATGTGTATGTCATGCAATTGATTGAGTCACACCTATTTTTAGAAAGTATTCTTTGAAGAGGATTTGAAAATTTGGATGTCTTATGGGAATCATCATAATTTTTTTTTTATGAATTGTAGATTATTGTAACAGTGGATTTTCCTAAGATAATAAAATGTTGTGAGACCTTTGCCCATGGTTTTTTCTTGGTACATTACTAGGTTTTCTACATAAATTTGTGTTCTTTGTGCATTTGGTTTAGTTTCAAATTTGTAACATGCCACTTATTTCCATGAAAATAACAATATTCTATGTTAATCATATGCAAAAATAGAGAATTTGGAAAACTATTATTTTATTCATTTTACTTTGAAAAAATAGAATACACAACACTAAAATTATTATTATATTATCCTCTAAAATCACCACCTTTTCCAAATTTCTTACTTTCTCATTTTCTATGGTAGTTCAATTCTCCCTTTCAAATAGCACACCCTTAATAAAACCAAAATTGCCTACTGAAAAGTTATAACAAGAAAAAGAAAATCTTAATTAAACTAGAATGACCTATTGGGTAGTTATAAGAAAGTCTCCAAAATAAAAGAAAACAAACTCCTAAATTTTCTTAGCTTGACAACTATACAAGGTAGCAAATTAACAAAGTTTCTACATGGAAGCCCTTGCATCAGGCACCCAAGGTGGATAAAACATGAGCTCTTTCTCATGGACTAGTTGTGAGATCCTCAATGGATTTTCATTTTTCGACGACTTAAGATTCAAACATCCAAGTTGCATCCTCTACTACATGCCCTTTCCACTTGATCAAATACTCATAATAGTCTTTATTCCTTGTGCTTTTGTTGATTATAATATCTAAAATTTCTTACATTTCTTCCTTTTCTCTATCAAGCATTTGTGTTTTCCAATCAATGGTTGGAGTATTGTCTGGTAGGTTCCCCCCACTTGTGTGACCATCAACAAATGTGTACATGTCTGAAACAATAAAGATAATGGAAATACATGTTCCTTTAGGAAACTCTATTTCATATGCATTGGCTGAAAACTTGCATAATATATCACAAGGCCTAATATTTTTTATTTTGAGCTTATTATACTCACCTCTTGGAAACCACTCCTTGCATAAATGTGCCAATACTAAGTCACCTACCTCAAATGTTTTCTCTTAATTTGATCAATATATTTTTATATTTTGCTTCCAACTTCCTTTTTAGTTCCATGTGTACATCATGCATGGCTTGTGCATACTCCTTGCCTTCAACACTGCTATTCATCTCAGATGTGCTTCTTAACTCATAAAATCCACTTGGGTTGTTGCATATACAATCTGAAATGGACTCGCACCTATACTTCTATTTATAAAATCATTATAGGCAAATTCAACCTTTGCTAAGGATAAATCCCATTATTTGGGTTTCTCATTGACAATGCATTGTAGCAAATTATGTCTAGATATTTTTTTCACTACCTTTGTCTTCCCATTAGTTTGTGGGTGAAAGGTTGAGATAAAATTCAGTCTCATACTCAATTCTTCCATAGTTTTCTCCAAAAATGATCCACAAATTTAGTGTCTCTATTCAACACAATACTCAATGGCAATCCATGTAACCTTACAACTTCTTTGAAATATAGATTTTCAAGATGAGTGACATTATTTATCTTCTTATATGCTATAAAATGTGCCATTTGGATAATCTATTAACAATAAAAAAATTGAGTCATTACCTTGCTAAGTTTTTGGTAAACCAAGCAAAAAATCTAATATGTACCACATCCCATGGTTTGATGGAAATTCATAGTGGTTGATAAATTTTAGTATTTTGACTTCTACCCTTTGCATGCTAGCATATTCTTCATCTCTATATAAATTTTTGTACATCCACACTCATATTTGGTCAATAATATTGTCACCTAAGTTGTGCTAATGTCTTATCATAACCAAAATGACTAGCAAGGCTGCCACTGTTTCTCCAAAAGAGTGTCTTACATTGAACCTTGAGGTATGTACAACCTCTTCCATTTAAAAAAAAACCCTCTTGGATCATACATTCTAGCCATGGCATCCTATCAATAGTTGCTAGTTTTTTACATGCTACCCACACTTCTCTAAGATTTGAATCCCCTTCATACAACTATTTCATTTATTCAAACCTAATGACTTCTACTTGAAGCTCAATCAATATAGGAGTTCAACTACTCGAGGCATATGTCACTTTGTTAGATTTACCACTTTTATGTTTTAAAATAAAAATGTAACTTTGAAGGAATTCTATCTATTTAGTGTGCCTTTGATTCAATCTAATTTGGTTGTTTATGTATTGTACTTCTTGATGTTCAATGAACAAAACAAATTATTTGGGTAGAAAATAATGTCACAACTTATTAAGAGCTTGAAATATTGCATAAAAATCTTGGTCATAAAAATATATTTTATTTTTGCTTCATTTAAATTTTCACTAAATAAGAATAGGCTTATCTCTTGATTGAGTACAATACCAATCACTATCCCACTTGCATCACAATCAACTTGGAACAATTTTTCAAAATCAATATATCATATAATTAGCTACTATGTAACTTTTCTTTTCAATAATATAAAATTTTCTCGTACTACAACTATCCATTGAAAATTCTTCTTGTCCCTTTTCCTTGTCTGTGTTATGGGTGCACATATATTGCTTAAATTCTTGATAATTTTCTTATAAAAATTAGCCAACCCATGAAATATCCTTGGTGAAGGCCATTTGATTATTGCTTTTACTTTCTCTAGGTCCATTTTAATCCATCTCATGAAACCATAAATATTAAATAAATGAGCTCTTCTTTCATGAAGCTACACTTTTTAAAGTTTACCAATCTCTTTTCCTTTTTTAGCTTAATCAACACAAGTTTCAAATGTCTTAAATGCTCCTCTTTATAATGGATAGAAACTAAAATATCATCCTAATATACACTAAAAAAATTACTCATGAATGGTTCAACACCTTGTTCATGAGCCTCATAATTGTACTTGAGGTATTAAACAAACCAAATGGTATAACCAACCATTAATACAACCTATCATTGATTATAAACATTGTTTTCCACTCATCACCTTCTCTTATTTGGATTTGGTGATATCCACTCTTTAAATCTATCTTGCTGAAGTATTTGGCTCCACTTAGGCAATCCATTAAATCATCCATCCTTGACAATGAGAAACTATAATTTATCATGATATTATTTATTTCCCCCAAATATATGCATATTATCCATTCTTTTCCCTTCTTTGGTGCTAATAAATTGGACACATGTGCTTAAAATTTTATGAATCAATCTCTTTGTAACAACTCTTAGACTTGCCACTTTATCTCTTCATTCTCTTGTGGTGTCAATCTATTAGTTTCCTTATTTGGAAAACTTGCTCCTAGCATTAAGTCTATGTGAAGACTAATTTACTTCTTATCAGAAGCAACCCCTCAAGAAAATCATTGGACACTATATCAACACATTATTCCAAAAAAATATGAATTTCAATCAATAAATCATTCAATTTGGTGTTTTTCCCCACTTGTACGGGTTTGGAAATGAGGGAAAAATATGCTTCTTCCTTCCTCGTCTCTATTAGTAACTCTTTTTGAGGCACCAACATTAATTTTTCTCTACTGTCCACCTCTTCTCCTTTTTCTTTCAATGGACTCAACATGAATTTCTTCCCATCTTTCATAAGAGTATATGTGTTTTCCCTACCATCACATAATTCTCTCTTATCAAACTGCCAATGCTTACCTAATAGTTTGTGACACACATCCATGGGCATCACATCACATACAAATTCATCTTTATAAGCTATGATCTAAAATCATACTATAAATTATTCATTAACTAACACTTAGTGTCTATTGAGCAACCAAGAAACCTTATAAGGAGTTGGGTTTATTTACCTTTTTAGTCCTAACTTCTCTACCATTTATTTAGACACTAGATTATCTGTGTGACCACCATCAAAAATTAATTTACACTATTTACCTCCAGATTTACAAATTGTCCTGAAGTGGTTCTTACTTTGTAATGGTTCATTAATCTCCTTTGTTGGTTTCAAGAGTAATCTTCTCATCAAAAGGGTTTCCCCTTGTTCTAATTCCTCTATGTGTGTTGGAGACCCAAAACTTTCGTCATCCCCATGAGATACATGTGTAGTCCCTTTAGTCCTTCTACTTCTAGTTTGAATTCCTTTTGAACACTCAAAAGATCTATGACTACCATAACTATTGCACTTAATTTTTTCCCACGAATCCTCTTCCTTTGGATATATAACCTCCTCTTCCTCTTGCATTAAGGTTCTAGGCTTGAGAACTACTTGCCTCTCCATCATTGGTTTGTTGTCCTCTTCCACCATAGTTTTACCCTCCTCATCTTGAAAACATTCCTATGCCTCTAGAGTTCATTTGTTGTATTTGTGAAAAATTCTCTTTTGCCTTCAATGCACAATGATAGGCTTCTTCTATAATTCTAATGTTTGAAAATCATCTCATCTTAAATATTAAAAAACACATCTTGTTCACATACCTTTCTAGATCTTTTTTGGGTCATCTTCCAGATGTTCAACTCTTATGGTGAGTTTGTAAAACTCTTCAATATACTCTTTCACACCTACTTCCTTTTGTTTCAAATTTTGTCAACTTTTTGACTAAGCTCATATGATAGTCTGAAGGTAAGAATTTGGCCTTCACTTTAGACACTGTAATCTATCTCAAGTCTTAATTATCTCTTTCCCTCTCCTTTCCCTCTCCTTTCCCTCTCATATGATCTAAGAATAACAAGTGAACTACTGATTTTTCTTGGTCAGTTGGTATTGTAGTTGGTTTTACTAGTTTGCTATTAGGGTTTTTTATTGACTATTTTGAATTTCAAGCAGACTTGTTGAACATATTCTTGGTTCAAGATAAAAACTGACTTGAAATCTAATAAGGGCTTTAGGAAAAATTACCATCAACAATTCATTGTCATGACATGACAAATTCATCTCATGGAAAATTCACCATGAGCAATTCACCCGATTTTTTATTGACTGTTTTGAAAACGAGGGTTTGAATTTCAACCAGATTTGTTGAGCACATTCTTGGCTCAGGATAAAAAACTGACTTGAAATGTAATAAGGGATTTAGGAAAATTCACCATCAACAATTCACCATTATGACAAATTCACCTCATGGAAAATTAACCACCAACAATTCTTTGAATTTCAAGTAGACTTGTTGAGCACATTCTTTGGCTCAGGATCAAAAACTGACTTGAAATGTAATAAGGGCTTTAGGAAAATTCACCATCAACAATTCACCCTCTTGAAATGACAAATTCACCTCATGAAAATTCACCGCCAACAATTCACTGCTTCACCACCACAATTCACTTCATGGAAAATTTGATTTATAATAACAAAAATGAAAACATTTTTCAATATATTTTATTTTATTGTAGTAAACCAATGATAAAGGGCTAGGGTTCCATCTCTCATTTTCTTATATTTATTTAATAGACTAAAATATATTTTTAAAATTATGTTCAAGAAAAAAAATATAATTATCACATAAAAGAATACTTTAAAGAAAAATAATTTAGATTTTATATTAATTTTAAATATAAAAACATCAAAATTTTAAAATATATATTAATATTCACAAATAAAATTATTAAAAATAATTTTTATGTACATATATTTACACAAATAAAAATTAAGGAAATAATAGAAAATAAAATAAACTAGCACTTGCATCTAAAGGAGGTTCAAGGATTAGTGATAGAAAACTAGCATGTTAATATGTTAAGAGAGTATGTGTTTGTGCATGCAAATTTTAGTTGCATGTGGTTGGATTAAACAATTAATAATAAATGATAAATATTGGAATGAAATAAACTTAAACAAATCTAGATTTTTTCATGAAATAGAATGTTCCTATCTAGTTGTCAAATCAATATTTATTTGGCTTTTATGTGATAAGTGAGATTTTGGAGGCTTTTACTTGATATTTTGGAGGCTTTTACCATTAAATGACAATTGAAACTTGTTTTCAGACTCAACAATGGTTTGTAGGCGTGACACTTGTTTGAGGCTCAAATCTGACACTATATGTAGCCTATAGGCTAATTAACTCTCAAAAAAAAATTGGAAGACTAATATTTTTTGGCATTCTATAAATAAATGTCACATGGTGGAGAACTTGTGCTCTAATGGTGGAGAACTTGTGACTAATATTTAATGGTGGATTTGAACATGGTGAAGATATTTAATTGATATAATATAATTATTTTTGTAAGGAGTCTTATGTCATAATCCAAATTAAAACTATCTATATGAATTTAAAAACTAACATATATATATTTAATAATATATATAAAATACATGAGATATCCTTCATGAGACATCTATTTTTTTAATCAATTGTCACATAAAAGTGCAATACATACATACATATATATATGTGCTAGTAGCATTGGTAGTGCAACTTGGAAAACAAAATTAGAATTAGGAATAAAGTTAGGGTTGCAATGAGAATAGGGATAGGATTACATATAGAATTAAGATGTAGGGTTCGATTAGGGTTAGAATTAGAGATATAATTACGATAAGGTTTAGAGTTATGGTTATGGTTAGACAATTTATTAGCATTAGGGTTGGGGTTGTTGTTATTATTAGTATTAGGGTTAAGATTAGGGATAGGGTTACAAATGAGGAATACCATTAGGGATAGGATTAGAAACAAAATTGCAGTAAGGAGTCTCCTGCCATAATCCAAATTAAAACAATCTATATGTATTTAAAAATAAACTATAACTAAAAATGAAATTATTGAAAAGTAACATTAAGTGTAATATTTACTATACTTTTGAAAATAAAAACAAAACAAAAGAATTATTGGTGGTTTTCTAAAAGTTTAAATAAAACAAAGTAAACAATGTAAATAAAATAAAATAACTTGCTTAAAAAGTAAAATAAAACAACTTTCAAGTGAATAAATTAATTTAAGGATGACGTTTTCTAAATAGATGTATTTAAAATATCTATACAAGATGTAGTATACATTTATTTATAGAATGCCAAAAAATATTAGTCTTCCAATTTTTTTTTTGAGAGTTAATTAGCCTATAGGCTACATATAGTGTCAGATTTGAGCCTCAAACAAGTGTCACGCCTACAAACCATTGTTGAGTCTGAAAACAAGTTTCAATTGTCATTTAATGGTAAAAGCCTCCAAAATATCAAGTAAAAGCCTCCAAAATCTCACTTATCACATAAAAGCCAAATAAATATTGATTTGACAACTAGATAGGAACATTCTATTTCATGAAAAAATCTAGATTTGTTTAAGTTTATTTCATTCCAATATTTATCATTTATTATTAATTGTTTAATCCAACCACATGCAACTAAAATTTGCATGCACAAACACATACTCTCTTAACATATTAACATGCTAGTTTTCTATCACTAATCCTTGAACCTCCTTTAGATGCAAGTGCTAGTTTATTTTATTTTCTATTATTTCCTTAATTTTTATTTGTGTAAATATATGTACATAAAAATTATTTTTAATAATTTTATTTGTGAATATTAATATATATTTTAAAATTTTGATGTTTTTATATTTAAAATTAATATAAAATCTAAATTATTTTTCTTTAAAGTATTCTTTTATGTGATAATTATATTTTTTTTCTTGAACATAATTTTAAAAATATATTTTAGTCTATTAAATAAATATAAGAAAATGAGAGATGGAACCCTAGCCCTTTATCATTGGTTTACTACAATAAAATAAAATATATTGAAAAATGTTTTCATTTTTGTTATTATAAATCAAATTTTCCATGAAGTGAATTGTGGTGGTGAAGCAGTGAATTGTTGGCGGTGAATTTTCATGAGGTGAATTTGTCATTTCAAGAGGGTGAATTGTTGATGGTGAATTTTCCTAAAGCCCTTATTACATTTCAAGTCAGTTTTTGATCCTGAGCCAAGAATGTGCTCAACAAGTCTACTTGAAATTCAAAGAATTGTTGGTGGTTAATTTTCCATGAGGTGAATTTGTCATAATGGTGAATTGTTGATGGTGAATTTTCCTAAATCCCTTATTACATTTCAAGTCAGTTTTTTATCCTGAGCCAAGAATGTGCTCAACAAATCTGGTTGAAATTCAAACCCTCGTTTTCAAAACAGTCAATAAAAAATCGGGTGAATTGCTCATGGTGAATTTTCCATGAGATGAATTTGTCATGTCATGACAATGAATTGTTGATGGTAATTTTTCCTAAAGCCCTTATTAGATTTCAAGTCAGTTTTTATCTTGAACCAAGAATATGTTCAACAAGTCTGCTTGAAATTCAAAATAGTCAATAAAAAACCCTAATAGCAAACTAGTAAAACCAACTACAATACCAACTGACCAAGAAAAATCAGTAGTTCACTTGTTATTCTTAGATCATATTAAATATCTTCACCATGGCCTAATGGTGGAGAACTTGTGCTCTTGACAGGGAGGTCACAAGTTCAAATCCTGCAGGGGGTAGGGTATGTACACCTCGTATTGTGGAGCACGAGTTAGGTGCCTCCCCCATATTGGGGGAGTACGAGGGCCTCGTATTGTGGAGCACGAGTTAGGTGCCTCCCTCATATTTGGGGGAGTACGAGGAGTCCCATATACTCATGGTATCGTGGACTTAAAAAGGACCTTTACCTTTTACCTTTTTTATCCTTTAAACATGTGAATTGATTTAATAATAAAAAAAGTGTTACATAAAAATTGAATAAGATTGAACTTTACCAAAACAATTAAAATAATTTTTTTATTTAAATTAATAAAAAATGACAAATAAAATATAAATATCTTTATATTCTTAATACAATATATTTATATATTCAAATATAATTTAATTTTTACATTAAATTTATAAAATTATAAATTTTGCCGGTATTGGCATGGTGTGATGGTTTATAGGTGGCATTGTTGTTATTGCCACCAAGGTTCAAACCCCGTTGGGGTGTTATTGTTGTATCCGGTTCATAGCTCCGGTCAAAAGCGTTTACCCCTTGAATAAAAAAAAAAATAAAAAAAAATAAAATTATAAATTTTATTTATCTTGATTTAATACCTTGAGATCTTTATTTAATATAAAGTAATATTTTAAATTATTAATTCCAGAATATTTGTGGAAAAGTCTATCTATTGAAATATGATATTTTGTCATATAGGAATTGAGTAAGATTGAACTTATTTGAAGTGGTCCACAAAAACAAGTAGTGAAAAAAAGGTAATATTATATTTATCTAACATACATGGTCTAGAACAAGACTATGACAAGCGAGAAGGTATTCCTTATTGCCCAAAACACCATCATATTGCCACCCAAAATGAGACATGGATGGTTGATGAAGCTTCATAAAAATATCTACTCATCCTCCACAAGAAAGAGATGATCATTGTCTCTTATGGCATCCACGTCAACAATCTCAGCACCATCTTTACTCAACACTCTGGTTGGACAAGAACCAAACTTCATCCCTGCACACATCTACCAGGTGTCATTTCAAATCTATGTTTCATACTCAAGTCAAGAAATACTAATAATATAAAATATATTTGAAATTGAGAAGTACCAGGGGTTGGATTGTAGTAGTAGTGGAGATGTGTTTGTTTAAAATTCAAAACTTCCCCATTCTATTATGATTCCTATAAGGATTTTGGAATTGTGGAAGTAATTCTTAGATAGTTTTTGTGGACCATTCTATATTAGGTTCTGCATTCTTTTTTTCTTATTGTTCTTCTTTTTTTTTATGATGGATCTTTGAGTGCGATCCAAAACATCGACACAAAAACACACAGTTGAATCTAAAAGTTTGCAATTTCATGGACTGTGAAAAACTCATTCCAACTAATTCTAAGATAGTTCTTTTTCTAAATAAGACATAATTAGGTTCCAAAGAATCTAACAAAGGAACACACCTGCCACCGTTAGGAGTTCTTCCAGAGAGTTGGGAAGGGCAACTAACTTTCCTGTCTTTGCGAAAGGTAAGTTGTGTTTGGTAGGATGGTGACAGTGGATCACCACTCTGAGAGGAGTAACCTTTAAACCTTCTCTTGATCTTAGTCTGCACGTACCCAGTTCTCTAAGCTCTGTTCCTGTGGTATCATAACTGTCATAACTGCTACTTGATCTAGTGAAATGTGCATTGTTTGACATGGAAGACCTAAAACTTGGTCTGTAATGTCCTGTTGGAGAATATACCCTGCAACCATGGTGTTCCTCCTCTCCTTGAGACCTGCTACTTCTTATATGGGTCTCTAGGATTTGAATCCTGTGATCCAATTCAGAAGTCTTAGATGGATCCTTAAGTGCTGCAGAGAGTTGTTCGTGACTTTGTATAAGGGCTCTTGGAGTTCGACCATTTGAGTCAGGTTTGTCAATGTCTGCACCATTTTGAAGGAGGAAATTCACTGTTTCAGGACATTCCTTTGCTATGGCTACATAGAGGGCCGTCAAGCCTTCATGGTTAGTAGCATTAATATCTGCTCCATGGTTCAGCAACTCCATGACTACATCAAGATCTTTTCTCTCAGTTGCCAAGCACAAAAAGTTTCCTGCATTGTCTGGATCAAATCTTGCACCACTTTCGTATAGTAGCCTCGCAACAGATCTGTGCTTCCCTGCAATAGCCTCCCATAGAGGAGCATTCCCATATTCATCTGTTGAAACATCAACACAAAATCCAATATCAGAACTGAAACAAGCTTTCTTATAAGGGCTTTTTGGAGTCTTGATAATCCACAAGGTTCTTAAAATTTTTATATATGTCCTGCATAACAGCTTTCTTGACACAGCAAACTTGGACAGCACCCTTTAATATAATATATAGAGGGGGAACAAACACCCCTTAGAATCCCCAGATTGTATACATTGTATAGAAACTCTGTTTAGAAGTTTACAGATCTCTGATTCTACTTGTATATCCACATTATCACAGAGCAACACCTTCAGGCTTGAAAATGGGCCACCAAGGTGACAAGTGATGCAACATAGCACTTGACCACAATGCTCCAACTTATCATTACACCACTACAATACAACCTAACTGAGTTTCCAAGGCACTTCCTACTGAGAGCACAACAGATGCACATCTTAGTGAGAACAGAATTACTATTAATGGTTATCGAGGCATCTAAACAACAACTTGTGAGTGCAGTACATATGACCAGGACACTCATCGGCTGTGCTTACTGGCTCAAAATCAAACTACTACCCATGATAAGGATCAAACACTGTATCCGACACTTTTTTTGGCTCCCTTTGCACTACTTGTGCTTGCTCAGCAATACAAGACTCATAGTAGGAAAGTAATATATAATTTTAGTTGACTGGGAAGAGCTCAAGTGGTAAGCGCAAATGGGCTTTCAAAGAATAATTTACTAGAAAAAATGAGGAATTTATCAAAACTAACATATGACAGATAAACAAACAAAATATAATTTGATTAACGTTAAGGCTCAAGTTTGTGGACTTGGAATTTGGCAGTCTATTAGCTACCAGGTACAAGAATTTCACCTCTTGTAGGAAATGCAGGGCACCCGACTACACCTCGAATTTTCCTTCATGTCAGTTAATATCATGTAGTGTGGAAAATTGAACATAGTTTGAATGTGAATTCTTTTTGGTCCCACATAGTTTCAAATTTTGGTGGAATGAAATGTTGATGTGATACAAGATCTAGCAAATCACCTTAAGATGTCTCGAGTGATTCATGATATCATGCTTATGCAAAAACCAATAAATCACCTTAAGATGTCTGGAGTGATTATTATTATGATATCATGCTTAAGAAAAAACCCATATCATACATTCATTCAAATCAAGCGTATCTAGAAAAGAGAAAAAAACAAAATGAAAAGTAAAATATTAGCTAAACCAAAGCTTATTAAACTTGAAAATGAGACACATAAGCAACAGAGTTTTATGACACGTTGAAGAGGCAGATACAACTCACCATGTTCAACTAGAGAGACATAACAAAATTTGTATGATGGGAGTTGCAGGGAAATTCTTTTGTCCTAGTTTCATTTATAGGAATCCATGATTAAGAGCTCGGTTGCTTTCAAAATGAATGTTACTATGATGCAAGGTCTGTGATCAATTACCCTTAAAATATGAAAAGTACATTTCAAGCAATGTTTTTACAAAGCATGCCATTGAGATTTTGAAAGAATGTAAGCATGTCCCGCTGATTTGGCTTTATTGTTGTAGGTTCTAACTAGGTAATCAAGAATTAGGAAAATTTAATCAAATATGTACCTTTTTTGTTAACATCTGCTCCAAACTTCGTTAGGAGAAACACACACTGTCTGGAACCTCTGGCAGCAGCTATATGCTGTTGATCCACCATACGAAGCATAAGATTCTTCAGTCCATTGCATAAGCATAAATGAACAAGATAAATTAAATATCAGGCACATCAATAGTCAATGAGGTATTAAGAACAAATAAGCAGAATTTACCAGTGGTGTACGTCCTTTAGAATCTCCTACATTTGGATCCATCCCCATATTCAGTAACTCTTCCATTAGTTGACTGTGTCCTCTAGAAGAAAGAAAACAGAGGTTTGAAGGCATGTTCACATTTTCATGCGAAAACATATTTTCCATTTCAATTATAACGTCTCCAAAACTTGGATCTCTTGAATCCTTTAAGTGCTGCCAATACATGAAAAGAATGGCTTACTGTTAATTGATTGTTTGGTCTGAAGAATCTTCAAACTGAATTGAACAAATTTTGGTTGCAAAATCTTTTCTTATGACACTAAGTATAGGTATCATACATGCTCATGTTCTTTTCGAGGTAATTCAGAACAGAAAAACAAAGCTTTTCAACCTAAACTTTGAACTATTGGTTGAGAATGGGTACAAAAAATATGAATGGCATTTTTCTCAATCAGAGTATGCAGACATTGGCGATTTTTTTCATTACTGATTCAAAAATCATTAGACTTTCAAGTTTCAATCATATGGTTTACATTTAGAGATGGTTCTAAAAGTACAACAATGTGTCAGAAAGTTTTGGGAAGTTTCTCTCCTAATTCTCCCATGGTTGGGATCTGATCAAGATTTCAAACTTTATCAACGAAAATCATTCCGTTCGCTGTCAAATTATAAAAAAGAAAACAATTGGACAGGATACTTTCCAATAGCATCTATTGAGAAGAAATGCAGTATGAAACACTATATGACCATGGTTGACAATGGACATTATTAGTAAAAGAAACTAAGAAGTTACGATCGTGTGTTCCCACTGAGAGTGGCGAACGCAATATACATGGTGAACACTGGGACTAGATTACTAAAGCCTTTGAAGGCATTAACTTCTTTTGTCAAGGGTTCTCATAGTTATGTCGACTTCTCATTTCCAAGCTTGTTAATGTACACAGTGTTTATTCCATTAAAGTGCAGTTTTAGTGGAGTGTACTTTATTTTGGACATGACATGGAAAGTTACTTATTTATATGCATATCATAAAGGAAATAACAAATATTAGGTAATGGAGGAACAAAAACCTGAAGAAAGTTATTCAAAATTATCCTGCCATCATTTGGCTTGTTTTGGATGGTGTCCAACAATGCATTTCGATTCAATCGCAAAAGTTGACAGAGCTTCTCTGTTCGCACAGTATAGGGTTGTGAGGTGTTGCAGAGAACCCCAATTTCTCCAAATATTTCTCCTTCTCTTAGACTTCTTATGACCTGTGCTCATGTGAAATGCAACAAAATTGTTAGATCATAAAGCCAAGCAGAAAGATACTGGAACATGATAGTTTAATAGACGGAATGAGCAAAGTAAACATCACTGATGTACTTTTCTCACTCTAGCTTATGTGTTCTATGTAAAATTTCAGATCTTTTCATCTTGGTGTACTCTGATATCAGAAATAGACATGAAGACAAATGTGAAAAATTTCAAGGTTATCATAACTAAATTGCCTGTGTATTCACACCATCATAGAATGAAATAATTAGGAAATATGAAACAAGAGCTGATTAATGTTACCTCTTCATTTCCATTCCTAGAAGTAATCTCATCCTACAAAACAGAACAAAAATAGACCAATTTGAGTAGAGTTTCTGGATTGTCTGATTACGCATATGCTAACATGTAAAGTAGATGAAGATGACAATAAAGAGAACCACAGTAAGAATCAAACAAATTTGGAGTTATAAACAATCTACTTACCACTTTCCCTGATACCAGTATGTAGATGTCACTAGGTGCATCACTTTGAATAACAATGTCCTCTTTTGGAGGGAAGTATTCTGGTTTCATCTCCGTGACCTTAATGTACAAGATCAAAAGTTAAAATCGAACCTCATATCTATTAGAGTTCTCTAACCATTTTTGCCTATTAAATTGGAATATAAAGTTTCAAGTCCTTGACATCCACATACTCAAAGCACATATACCAGTCCATAAGACAAAAATGCTTGTTTATAAACTCTTTGTGTCTATGAATAGCAAAGTATGTAACCAATTTATATTTATTGGAAAAACATGCTTGTCTGTAGATCGACATTTGTAGACTCTGCCTATGTAATGTGCTTTGAGTATACACATATCTTAGTAAAAATCATTAAATTGTAATTTCCGAAAAGTGCAAACAACAAAAGAACTCACCAAATTGAGCAGCAACTCAGGAGAAATGCCTCGGAACAGATACACAGATTCTGCAGTTGGTAGAAATAGGAATTGTGCAATGCTTGTTCTGATGGCCTTTGGAAGTTCCTCTATAATTTCTTGCTGTCTCAAGTTCTCTGTTCTGAACTTCAGGCACATATATGATAAGATATGGTCCCTAAGCATTGGTGGGAGGTGGTTCCTATCTGCAAAGTTTGAGGCTGCTTGGATGCTGTTCCTCTGCCAGAAGAAAAAGAAAACAGAAAAAATCCTTAGAATTTAAAAAAGGTTTCAACTTTTCTCTTGTACCAGCGATTAGACTTTACAAAATGTATTGAACATGAAACTCATTATACATTATATATAAAGTAGGTAATGAACAGTGTATTGTGTAAAACCAATTATCTATCGAAACTTACAAAATGCATTGTGCGGCTACTACTCTCCACCACCAGATTAGTCATGTTGCCAATCAAGTAGGCTGTCAGGCCCAAATTGAATAGCATGTAAAATATGTCAAATATCATTTCCCTTGAATTCACTGCATGGAGATCTCCATATCCAACTGTGGTTAATGTTGTAATGGACCAATAAATGGCGGATATGTAGCGGACGAAGAAGCTTTTCTTCCTAAAGTCAGGGATAACAGAGCCTATCCATGTCTTGTTGGGATGGGGATAGCGGTCTGCAAGCAAATAATACAAACAACCAGCACAGTGTACAGCAAAAAGTGTCACCTGCAAACCGGAGAAAAAAAGTGAACGAAAATTGGATCAGTCTCAATCACCGGGGACCACTGTGGTCGTGATAAAACCTGGTGCAATAATACAGGGAATAACTTTTATCCACAAATTTTATATCTCTAAGAATATGGGTATTACTCATTAGTATATTGTGCAATAGAAAATTCCTAGGAATAGAAAGAATGAGCAGAATATTTAGAAGCCCACTGTCACATATGTTTTGAACATGCTTTTACCAGTTAACCCTCAATATCTAAAATTTAGACAATTTTATGCACACCCCTCAACCAACAGGCAAGAAAGCATAATAAGCGATTTGAAAAATGCCTATCTATCCATTGATTTGTAAAGATGGTACTTACACAGATTAGCCTTGCACATCTAACCCAAAAGTAGTTGAACCTTATATCTTTCTCAAGCCTGTAGGAAACATATTATATATTTAGTTATACTCTGTTGCTTCAAACCCAACAACCAGACTGATACATTCATATTTAGTCCTATTTATCCAAAAAATCTGTGTAAAATGTGGACATTTACCTTGTGAAAAGAGCTTTCACTCTCCTCAAACGCCAGAGGCGGAGCACGTTAAGCAAGCTGTATGCAAGGCCAGAACCAACCTTCCCTGTAAAGAGGTAGCTAAAGGCCTCAAATGGAATTGTAGAAGAGATATCAAATATGAACCATGTGGAAATATACCTGCAAAGATAATATTCAAGCTAGTACAAACCCATCTGCAAGGATATAGATATACATACATATAGCTCAATAGACATGAACGATTACCACAAACACAGAACTCTCGACATATTTACCTGAGTGCTATATGCTTTGGATTGTCTATCATGAGCTGTGAATTCTCATCAATGTATGCCACAAAGAAGGTGACAACAATATCAATGGCAAAAAATACATCCACAACAGTGCCGACAATGCAGAGTGCCCCCCAACTTTGTACATCAATAAATCCTATCTGAAATGGATATACCCATGCACAGTATGCAACCAAAGCAATCAAAAATATCTCCCACCACCTGATACCACACAAACTTCCCTCCCTTAGTTATATGGACACAATATGGATTACAATACATCAACGAGTCCGTACATAAACGTACTATTGAAAATATACAACTTTAACCCACCTGTAAGTAGAGTCATATGGAGAAATAATATATTTCCTTAAATGGGTCTGAATGTGGCCTCTTGCCCCAAGAGGAGGCAATAATAGACTAGAAAAATGGTAGTCAGAGGCATGATCTCCCTGATCTTTTTCAGTGAAAATTTTTGGGTCACAACCAAAGTTTATGCAATGAGTTATTGTGGGTACCATCTCAATAATCTCTTATGCCAACTTGAAGTCATTCGTTAAGAAAATAGTGCAGTCCCTGTTATACCCACGTGTGTCTCAGTCTAATTTTTCCTGCCAACTCCAAAAGTAAACAGTCATTCAACAGTGCTACAAAACACACAAGCATGCATATAAAAATAACAGCTATATGTCTATGCTTGCATATGCCTATATAACATTGTATATATTGTATCTCTACATAGATTTACACCATCTTATGAAATCCCTACAAGATGTATCTAAATTCGAACAAGACTGTAGATATATCAATGCAGAAATGCAATTCATTGATACCTCTGCCACAAGTTTTCATTCTACCGTTCAACAGGGATTTTTTCTCATCAAAGATTTGCCTTTCGTTAAAACAATACCATGCAGAGAATGAGCTTATTCGTGACACCCAATCTAGATCTATCAACGTAGAACTACAAATTATTGATACCTACGCTACGAGCTTTATTCAAAAATATCTACATTTGATTAGGGATTCATACTCTCAACGAAGCTTTGTCTTCAATTAGAAAAAAACCATGTACAAAATGAGTCAAGAGACTTTTGCTTTTAAATAGAAATTACCAAGTTTAGAACGAGCTTATTCATGGAAACCGTATTGTTCCATATGCATATCACAACCTATAATTGAAGTGATACTAAAGCTACAAAGATGCACCTATGGATGATCTTATTCAGACGTTCTAGTGCTAGCCTCACTCGAACCTGTGGTGATTTTCTTTAGAAAGATTTCACAAGCAAATTGCGCCACAAATCTGATTCTAAAGAGATGGAAATTATGTGTCACAACAGCAGTCTATGGGACCCAAATGGGTATTGCTTCAGAGGATTGCAGGCAAGTAGAGCTAACAAGGTTGTCTCCCTAAGCATCAAGAAAAAGCATAAGCTGAAGAGAACACAGAAGAGCCTTGAAGGAGCTTATACAAGGAAGACACACAATTGCATCAACTCCAGAAGAGTAACAGAAAGCAGGTTAAGTGTACTGTTTTATAGACATGAGGCCATACTGAAGAGTGGAATCAGAACTGAGTATGTATTAACGTACATATGTATTTCTTTGTTTGTTACGATGGGAAAGACTCGTGGGTGTTTTCAATTTTGATTCTACAAGAGGCTAATTGTATAACAAGGACCCACTTGTGAAAAGGAACAAGAATTGCACAAGACTTAGCATGACCGCTGTGGCTGTTGAGTACCACAGGACCAGTTCCGATGCCAATCCAAAAAGTGGGTCCCCTGTCTTATTCAGAGAAAGAGTAGGACTACCATGGATGAGGTAAGGGGAGGATTTAAGACATCTTAAATTTTTTTCCTAAGTTGATCTGCTGACAATAATCATTATCATGAGAGTTGGTCGATTGTGGGCAACTCAAAATAAATTGTGTTTTGAGTGGACAACAGCATGTTATATCAAGCACAAGGATGCCCATCTGATGTACCCAAAAGCCAATGAGCCTCACAACAGTAGTGAGAACGTGTTTACTGACAAAAAAAGCTTCTCTGAGCTCTGTTGTCCACGTCCATAGTAAACCCTGAGTGGATGGGAATTACCATAATTCAAGTGGTCCTGTAGCATATATTTCATTTTATTCTGTGTCTTTGCTAAGTCTATATAGTTAGTTGGAGAGAGGGTACCAGACATATATATATATATATATATATATGGACAGACTCTTCAACATTCAGAAATTAACCAATATTTAAGCCAGAGCAAATCGCTGTTAACATGTTTAAACTTTTGTGGTTAAGGAGTGTTTTCACAAACTTTTATCTCACCTTAAGTAGCACTTTTAAAAGGTGGAGGTCATCGTAGTATTTTATGGAATGGTATGACAAACTTATAGTATAAATGAAATTCAATTATGTGAATCTAAAATAGAAATATATGGGAAATTAAAAAATATTAAAGTATTTATCGACAAAAAATTATAAATGTTGTTTCATGTTGAATAAGGTGTGTAGAAAGAGAAGCAAAGTTTAAATTTCAATTATAAGACAAATACAAATTCAATGTTGTTAATTGCTTTTATATTCTTCTTAAATATCAAATTTTCAATAGTAGAATACATATTTTCATAGACTCATTGCCCATATAAAAAATAAAATTGGAGAATACAAAATTGAAGTAGCCTTAAGGTAGCTATGACTAAAAATGTGAAATAGAAATCAATGTCAATGTGTCTACAACCATTTTCTTCAAATGATCGTGGACATGATCATCATTAACTTCATTCAATATATTCAAATCCTCTTTGATAAATGTAGGCTCCTCATCAGTTGTGATTTATTCTAAATCAAGATCAATCCCATCTAGATCAATTGATTGATCATCTTGAGTAGCACCTAAGATTATCAATGATGAACACATAAGTTCACAAGAAAATTATTGAAAGTGATAATTGAAAATTTTCTAGCCTCAAAATTTCTTCAAGAAAAGATGAAGGTTATGGTGGACAAAGACTAAATCATTCATCTATTATTGACTTAATTAGTCATGTTTCTTAGAGTGTATATGCTCAAATAGACACCAAGTATAAGAATTGCATGGTTGAGTTAGAATTTCTATCGCCATCCAATGAGCTAATTTGGAAAATGCATGACTAAAGTACCATTCATGCATTGACATTATATTAGTTGCAAAAGAAAAATGTATTAATAAATCTTAGTGATAAAATTTTATTTAATGTATAATAAATTCAATTGTAAATTATTCAGTTAGAAATTAATACCTAGAGTTATTATCTTCCTTGATTTCATTGTGCATATGTTAGAGAAGAAGCCCTATGCCTATTTGTATAAACACGACTCCATTGTGACTACTCATCTTTCTTATGCATGCAAAGATATGGATATACTCTTTAACATTTAGAAATACATTTGAATAACCCTTTTCTCATTCCTCCACCCCCCTTGAATGATGAGCTATGATAAATAGAAGGATTTAAGAAATAATATGTAGCATGGATGTAAAAATACATTTAATAATTCCATCTAACATCAATGATATTCCAAATTCACACTAGCATCATAAAATTAATCAATAGGAGATTTTTTTCCCATCAAGCAATCTTAGCACTCTAACTAAGGGCTATAAATTTTGCATAATCTCTTTTACATCCATCCAAAATATCTCATCAAACACAAGATTTGAAATGGTGATCCCATCTATTTGAGTAGAAAAAAGAGCACTCTACCCAATCCAATGAAACAAACATGTGTTTGAAGTTCATCTTTTAGACATGTTAATTCTACAATAGCAATAAATTTAGTGGCAAACCTTGTCACACTTGATATAAAAAGCTCTTTTCCCTTGGTGAAGGATCTCATCATGTTCAGCACCCTATTGTGCTTATACATGAATTTAGTGATGGATCTCCTCCTCTCTATTATATATTTAATGGATTCAATTTTTCCAATGTTCTTAATGGTTAAATCAATGCAATGTGTTGTAAATGGGCTCCAAAATAATTTGGAGCACTTCTCTATGTGAAGCTTGTTTGTTGCCACACAACTTGTTGCATTGCTAGTTATAAACTAGACTACACATTGTGTCCCAACCTTTATCACAACCTCATCGAATAATGAAAATAAGTGGGATGATTTCACCCTATCTAATGCATATGCTAATTTTAAGAAGATTGTACCGCTATTGGATACAAAAAAAAAGTTGATCAATGTATGATTCCTTCTACTAATCCGTCCATTAGACATAATGTTGCAACCTATAATCTCCCATTATTTGTGACGACCAACAACTGATGGGGCCTTGAAACCAAGACCCACAATAGCACCAACATCAACCATGGCCTATTAATAAGGTTGGGGTTACATTCCATTTTATTCATTTTGTGTAAATTAATTTATACTATTTTTATTACAAATTAATAGCCCAACCTCATTCGTTTAAAGTGTCATCAACATTTATAATCAACCATACTTGATTATTGGTAGACTCTTTATAAACTCTCCAACTTCACCAATAGACCAAAAGCTACTTGACTATAATTTAGTTTAATTTTGTATCAATCACTAATGACCAAAGCCTCTCAAATGACTAGGGAAATGTGATCCACCATCTCCTCTCACTATTTTTAAAAAAATCATATCATAAATACTTATTCATTGATTTTTATTTATATTTTTTTAACAAATAAACTTGTTTACCTTGGTGAATAAACCCAACAATAAAATGACATGTTTCATTGTCATGTGAACTTCCCAACTATAAAATGACATGTTTCATTGTCATGTGAACTTTCTTAAGACCTTCCTTACAATATTTTCCATAATTGTATAACAAATATACAATTCATTTTTATTCGGTAGCATAACTTTAGATGACTTGTGGTGGAAGCTCCATAATATGCCATCAATATCAACAAAAGTGATTTAGACTCCCAAAGGTCCCTTCATGGTGGCTTCTTCTTGGAGCATTTGGATTATATGTGTTAAATTCAAAGCCATTTCATAGATCTT